>JAEAOA010000470.1:0-11692 GCA_016746295.1 Potamilus streckersoni | reverse complement strand
ATGGTTGTTTGAATGCTTAATAGCACGACGCTGATTATGTGTTGATATTAATAATATTTATAGGCTATTAATTATGTGTTAATAGCAACATCATTCTTATGCTACACTAATTATGTGTTAATACCAACATTGTTCTCATGCTACACTAATTATGTGCTAACACCATCGTTGTTCTTATTCTACACTAATTATGTGTTAATAACAACATGGTTCCTATGCTACACTAATTATGTGTTAATACCTTCATTGTTCTTATTCTACACTAATTATGTGTTAATACCGTCATTGTTCTTATGCTACACTAATTATATGTTAACACCTTCATTGTTCTTATTCAACACTAATTATGTGTTAATAACAACATTGTTCCTATGCTACACTAATTATGTGTTAACACCTTCATTGTTCTTATTCTACACTAATTATGTGTTAATAACAACATTGTTCTCATGCTACACTAATTATGTGTTAACACCTTCATTGTTCTTATTCAACACTAATTATGTGTTAATAACAACATTGTTCCTATGCTACACTAATTATGTGTTAACACCTTCATTGTTCTTATTCAACACTAATTATGTGTTAATAACAACATTGTTCCTATGCTACACTAATTATGTGTTAATACCTTCATTGTTCTTATTCAACACTAATTATGTGTTAATAACAACATTGTTCCTATGCTACACTAATTATGTGTTAATACCTTCATTGTTCTTATTCTACACTAATTATGTGTTAATACCGTCATTGTTCTTATGCTACACTAATTATGTGTTAATACCATCATTGTTCTTACGCTACACTAATTATATGTTAATACCAACATTGTTCTTATGCTACACTAATTATGTGTTAATACCATCATTGTTCTTATGCTACACTAATTATGTGTTAATACCATCATTGTTCTTATGCTAAACTAATTATGTGTTAATACCATCATCATTCTTATTCTACACTAATTATGTGTTAATACCATCATAGTACTTATTCTACTCTAATTATGTGTTCATACCATCATTGTTCTCATGCAGCACTAATTATGTGTTAATACCATCAATGTTCTTATGCTACACTAATTGTGTGTTAATACCATCATTGTTCTTATGCTACACTAATTATATGTTAATACCAACATTGTTCTTATTCTACACTAATTATGTGTTAATAACAACATTGTTCCTATGCTACACTAATTATGTGCTAATACCATCATTGTTCTTATGCTACACAAATTATACTTAGTGTGGTCAGTTTACTTTATTCTATAATTACTATCTGTTATTTATTAAATAATATCAAACAAGAAAGCGGATCTTGTATGAATTTGTTTGCATTTTTTGTGAATGGTCATATAAAATCAGGTAAATTTAATGATTTTTTCTCCATTTCCTTGAATATGATAACATAAAGTAGCTATTTGTTTATTACATATCGGTTCATATAGTAATCATATCACTAGATACAGCTTTAAATGTTGGTATACTATAGTCTAAATGAGTTGATGTAGTAATTAAAATCTGATCATGGAATTTTTTTTATTTAATTCCTGATGTCCGTTACAAGAGTTTTCTATTTTTTTAAACTTTTAATGACTTTTAATATTTCTTCCTAATAGACGGCTGCTCCGGTGGCCTAGTGGTTATAGCGTCCGACTCTGATGCGGGAGGTCGTTTCTTCAAATCCGGAACGAGTCATACCAAAGACTTTAAAAATGGTACTAACGAGTGCCTCGCTTGGTGCTGAACATTAAAAGGTCAGTGACAGGTTGGCCTGGTGTCAGGGTAATGTGACTGGGCGGTATATCATGCTACTTGTGTGAGGCATGATGCCCAAGTGGTAGTCATCACTTATAAACTGACGACCTCTTAGCGATATGAATAAAACAAATATTTATATGCTAAAATTCAAGCTCACATCACAACCTAATAGATGGTATAGACTGCAAAATATTCCCTTTTTTTAAAAAGGGAATTTAAAATTACAATGGCATATAAGGTTTATAGGATGAATTTTCTAGCGACCCTAGCAAACTATAATTCAACCAAATGACAACAGGACCTTACTTTTTTCGGTGGCACAAACGGATTGATAATTTATAATTCACTCGGGTATCATTCACGATTAAACATAGAAAAGTAATGTACTTGTTCATTAAATGTGGGATATTATTAACACACTAAGCTTTGAAAACTAGCTGACAGTAATAAAAGTTCTGCAATCTGAACGTGATCTGTGCGGTGTAGAAATTGATATACTAAATCAAACAGTGTCTCTAGTCTTTAATTAAAGAATAACTAATTGTTTTACAATTGTGTTACAATGGCTTTCAAGAACTATGAAATATCATAGGTTTCACACCGATTGTTTGGGATAAACTCTATTTGTTTTTTAACTATAATTTGTTTACCACGAGAAGCTAGTCAGTGTCAGTAATTCATAGGCAGGACTTTTTTTTTAAAATCCTCCAAACGGAAGAAGCAAGGTTAGTCAAATTGACTCCAGATAATTGGACTAGATCATTATATAAATTTATTTCATGTGTCCTTTCTTAAAGTGTGCGATCAAAACTTCAACGACTACCGCTGTGTGGCTTTCTGGTGTCAAAATATGATTATAACCATGTCTGCATATCTTGCATTTATAAATAAAAATCCAGTTGGTTTCTCTACATAGCACAGTGTTACATTATGCATGTCAATCGAGTGACGTCTTGTACACCTGCTTTTCATTCCTTCCGTAATGTTCCATCCTTGTCTGTAATTATGAGTATATAACCATGCGGGGTAGGCAATGGTTAGATGACATTACGTACAGCATGATTAGCAACTGCTCTGGGCATTTATGACATTTACACTTATAAAAGGCATTAATCAAGATAATTAATAAGTGAACATGTATATATTTCGTAAAATATTGCATAGCTACATCTATACTTTCTTAGACTGGCCATGCTTTCATTTGTCTATTATAAATTGATTATGCACTTTTTCTTCACTTTTTCAACATTTTATTTTTAAACGTACATGTTCGTCTTTAATACAAAATTAGTTATAAGACTTAACTAATAACATCCGTTTGTGATTTTGTTACAAGTACAAACGAAAATTTATAACTGGATCTTTACAGCTGTAATATCGTAGGCTTTGGGGTAGTAGGCTGTATACATTACATGGAAGATAAATTGCAAACAAATTGCGTGAACTAATTCAGTCTCGCACGGTGAATATGGGTTGCGATCGTCCTGCAATTGTATGCTTGAAATACCCTAAGTCTTGACTCGTGTATGTCTCCTGCTTGAATTTCTTTGTATACTATCGTTTAAGGACATATGACATTATCGACCTTTAGCAGATTCAACCTTGAACCGCTCCGGTGGCCTAGTAGTTAGAGCGTCAGACTCGGATGAGGGAGGTTGTAGGTTCGAACCCCAATAGAGTCATACCAAAAACTTTTAAAAAGTGGTAATAACAGCTGTCTCAATAGACTCTAATCATTAAGAGCTTAGTGTTATGAATGGGTGCCCTGATAATGTGACTGTATGGGACATCATGCCACATGTCTGCGGCATGATGCCCCAGTGCTAGACATCACTATAAACTGTCACACTGAAGACATCATAGCGATATGACTGAATCATTGTTAAAGCTACATTAAAAATCTAAGTCATACACACACACACGCACACACACACTCACACCCATTATCGACCTATTGCACATTCATGACACGAATGTTGTTATGAATCTAGTTCCCTAAATGTGTAACACAAATAAATAAAAACAAAAACTTAAGAAAAACGAAAAAGTTATTTACTTGTCACAATATAAAGAGAACATGAAGAGACAACAGTATTGTGAATTAAATTACAAATAATCCTAAAATTTCTTCCTATAAGTCCAAAAGTATATAAGGTTCTGAGTGAATTCCGATAGTCTTGATGTCCTGTAACACAATGATGCCATCCATAAATTAGATCGATTTAATGACAATCTATTACGTATAAATTAAAATGTCAATCAATGCACAATCTGGTAAGCCAAATAAAATATTTAAATAAATAATTATTTTCTGATTCGTTAGCTATATTATCGATGATCTCATGCTCGTGCTCGCTAAAATTCCATGACGACAGGATACGTCTTTTTTTTCGGATGGAAGAGGTGAATATCACAGTAAGGGCAGTGAATAGAGGCAAAGGTCATTTTACACAAGCACTTAAGTCTTAGTACGGTATTTCCAAACATAATGCTAAAGAGCAATAGCTTTGTTTTTATGCCAACTTAATTGACAACCTTAAGGTTTTGATGTAATTTCAATTGACTGGACAATCAGTGGCCCAGGATTTCACATAAATTTTAATGCCAGATTATTTTTGTAAGGTGTTTCTGAAAATTATGGGACTCAGTAACCCTTATTTCGTGGCAAGAATCTGGGGCGTAGATGGCTCATGGTGTTCCTAAATAGCTCTTGTATCAGAACATATGTATTTTATAAGTAGGTGGTCCAGTGTTTATTTAACATTTTAACATGACATCGTCTTTTGAGAACCAGTTTGATGTCGTTGATGTACTTATCCCAGCATTTTAAACTTGAACTAACTGGCTAACTGACTAATAAAATGTTCGTACCATACATAAACTCTCTCTCTCTCTCTCTCTCTCTCTCTCTCTCTCTCTCTCTCTCTCTCTCTCTCTCTCTCTCTCTCTCTCTCTCTCTCTCTCTCTCTCTCTCTCTCTCTCTCTCTCTCTCTCTCTCTCTCCACTACCTTTTTCACTTGCATTTTTGAATGTTGTGTTATAAGACAATTGTATTCATTCATTAGGGATGGAAAAGTTACGTCAATATTTAAGTGAGTGATGAAGTCAAATTTAACATTTTTCTACGAATATGACTTCGTCCCTTAATTTGGAGTAGAGGGATGTGACAATAGTAACCCTACATCAAAGATTAGATTTTTAGTTCTGACGAATGAATTATCCTTAAAATTCGTTACAGATCTCATTATACGCCCTTTTCAATTATGCAATTTCCCTAATCATCAAATTTAATATTTGTAGTGCACATATTTATTCGGCTAATAATTTTTCATCCATAATTTTAATAATCAAATTAAATAATTATTTCTTGTGAACTCTCGTTGAATTCAAGATTATATTACACAGCATCAAATTTACTCTAATCTGACGAACGGAAAATGCCTGTAAGGGGATTATATCAGCCATTGTATAAATCTGATTGGTGTGCATCGTTAATCCGTATTAACTTTGCATGCAAATTGTAACAAAAGAAGAATAAGATGCAAAGATGTAAATGAATTGGCTGGATAAAATAACACAGAACGTTTGAATAATTTTTAATATTTTATTTAAACCTTTCTTACTTAATTAATATGAGACACGCATGTGATGCAAACAAAATATTGTAAAAGTATTTAAAGCTATTTTCATTATGATAAACGATGTAGGCAATTCTAGACAATCATTTGGAATCACTCTACCGCGAGGATAACAGCTAGAAAAAGAGTTAGCATTACATCCATAAAATGAACATGCTGCTTATATCAACAGTTTCAAAAATAGCATTATAATATTTAAGGAAAATATAAGAATCGTAGCAATACAAATAAATGAGCATGTATATATACCCATTGAAAGTATCCCTAACAAATATTAGTATATTCCATGTATTTCTAATTAGAAGTCAGTAATTGGAAGCATGTGTCTGCAACATAAATGCATTAATTAACATTGCCTGCATAAGAAGCTGCATCTCCTGAATTGCTGCAAGATTTGAATAACAAACTAAGAAGATATCATTTTAATTTAATCTAGCAATGATTACCAAAATGTTATATATATATATACATATATATATATATATATATATATATATATATATATATATATATATATATATATATAAATATATATATATATATATATATATATATATATATATATATATATATATATATATATATATATATTTGTGTATGTGTAGGCAACGCCAGATAAGTTAACATCAGAATCTTTGACTACGCTTCGTCAGTCTGTTGTTCTTCATCTTTTAATATATGTATTTCCATCTCATTGTCATCTTTGTTTCTGTCTTTCCTTATAGAAAATATCAAAGCAAGAACCGTTGACAAAAATGCAGCAATTTTCAATCCGAAATCTACAGAAATCAGCCTCATTCGCATAGCATGACTGTCATAAAATGAACATGCGCCCTGTTTGCCACACGTTGTATGCCATATAAGGCATACGGTATCGAAGATTTTTCCATACACCAAATGTGCCGGGAGGAAAACTGGAATGGAAAATGACTGGTATTCACCTGATGCAATCCAAAGGCTGAAACAAAGTAACAATGAAGAAAATTCGAAGCCTTCATGTGACAAAATATAATTTATATCAGAAATCATTTTTGATTTTTATAAATTAAATTCTTTTCATTTGATCGTCATTCTCGCTAAACATAATCGGAAACGTGATTTACAATACGTAGGGACAAGATTATGCAATTATTACGGCAGACATTCAAATCTAAAATTTAAAACAATAGGAAATTTAACTGAAATGTCAGGTGTAAAGTCAAATATCTTTCCATTTTCATGTTCAGCGAAATAATGATTCATATGAAAAAATCTATATGCTTCCATATTTGTATGTTCTGTAGATATATTATATATTTTAGCTGAGCGATCCATACTGATTCAATAACTTAATATAACTTTATATATATATATATATGTTCCGTACATGTATATATTAACATAATCCGTATAAATATAAATGCAGTACAATATTCCTTCATTGATTGATATTTTAGTGAGCAGCAGAGAGGGTGAATCCTACAACAATATATTTGCGACAAAATCGATTAAAGCCTCAGAATGCCAATGGAGCCTTCCTACGAAATCTCATATTTTAACCAAAAAAAAATTAAAGGTCCCATCTTAGCGATTTTGTCGCAAATACATTGTCATAACCACACTCAAATTGCTGCCATCTACGTCTACAAATTTTTGCGACAGAATCGATTAAAGCCTCAGAATGCCAATGGAACCTTCCTACGAAATCTCATATTTCAACCAAAAAAAAAATAAAGACCCCATCTTAGCGATTTTGTCGCAAATACATTGTCATAACCACACTCAAATTGCTGCCATCTACGGTCGCAAATATGTTGTCATTTCACCCTCTCTGCTGCTGATTAATACAAATTATTTAACCGATATTTGTTAGCTTTTCACAAACAGACTAATCGATAATACTTCACCACGTAGATCAATTAAATTATTTGACTGATCGGTGAGTGTAAAATTAATTCTGGTTAGTGAATCATTTTGACATTGCATATAGACTGGATTAGTCGGATTCTCAACAATTAAAAATCCGGGGGGTGCTGTTGGTGAAAATGAATAAAGAATGTAACCCTTGTCGGGCTTGATTTGATTGTTCCATATTAATTTGATAACTTCCTTCGATTACATCACACGTTAAATTAAGTGCGATCACCGATGAAATATCACATTGTTCGGTGCGATATGTCTACCGTCGCCGTCGGGAGAATTATTATAAGTGAGGATAATAGGCTTCGGCTGGCTATCTTTCCATGATTGATAGATTTTATTAAATCCTTCGTCGATGGCAGTTCTGAGTTTTTTCTTTAACTCGGGAACATTATATCCTGGTAATTTATAATTTGGATTTTCATTTATATTTTTTTTATAATCTTGAGCTGAGCTAGTTTTTGAAATCGGGCTATTTTCATCAGTGAAGAGATTAGTAATCCTCGAATTAAATATTTCCATGTCATCGATGATTTTATTACCCGCGGCGACTACACTAGTAAACTCAGCTTGTGTAAGAAAGCCAGATCTTAACGAGGGTAATAACGACAAAAAATCATTATTCATTCTATCAAGGATGTGATCTTTAATATCTACAAATGTTGGACTTGTTTCATGTATTTCCAGAATTTCACCTTCCTGTGGGATATAATCATTAAAAAATGGAATTCTCCACACATCTTCACCATATTGATTCTTACGTCGATATCTTTTTGTGAAGTTTATATCCTCGAATTTTTTATATCCTTTTGATGGATTTTCAGGTCCTATTTCATCAGTGACGTAATCAGATTTTACAGGCTCGGGCGTGGAATTATCAGCACTTCTAGGTGGATCTTCGGGCCATCCTAATACTGTTCTTATTGAACTGTTATAAATATCTACAACGTACCCAGGAGAGCCTATTTCAATTGTAGATGATAGTGTTGGTTCATGAACTGTTATCGCAATTTTTGATTCTTTTTTAGTAATGGATTTTATTCTACGTTGTAATTCATTATTAATTTGCTCAATTTGATAGGACCCAGTTGGTATTGAAACAACGTTCCAATCTGGAGTGTCATCTTTTTTATTCCTATATGCAAACACCAGAGAATTATTAGGTCTCTGACCGCCAAATGGAACCGATCTGATATTAGGCCAACTATGATACACTCGTAATTTTGCCAACGCGATTTCCTTTACTGAAACAGGTGAGGGAAAATTCACACTGAATTTAGGGTTTGTTGACGATATTGATATCATACTTGTTTTCCGCGGAGTGGTATTTTCTGCTATCCGCTGAAGTAGTTGAATCTCTTGCGACATTATTATTATTATTCACAATGTCTAATTTTGCAATAGATGAAAAAACGCTAGCGTTTTTAATCGTAGTATCATAAATACGTATCATCGCGGAGAATTCGTCTTCGGTAATTATCGTATCATCAATCGATGATGACATCAACGAGGATAATTGTGAGTAACCGTTAGATACTGCTTGATGTTTTACTATATAGTCGTTAAGTTTTTCTTGAGAACACGATGATATTTTTTTAGTAATAGCATTTGCAAGTCCAGCAAATGTTGTCACCGCGGAAATAGCAATTGGGACAGCAATCGGAGCTACCATTGTTACTGAAGATAGTATAATACCAGCACCGGCCATTATACCAGATACCGAGTATACTGTAACATCAATTGCGGTAATTCTCCTGCGATACTTTTTAATTTTTATTTCATATTCATCAATGAGTGTTTTGAGTTTTGTTAAGAAGTCTTTGACGGTATCATAGCGATATTGCGATGATGGAATCATATTATTTTAAAACCTCAAGTGGTTTTTAATTGTTAAAAATTCTAATTTAGATCAGCTACAAACTCCATGTACCATACAAATGATGTCTTATTTAAATTAGGATCAGTGCTTGTTATTGTAAACCGTTTGTATTCACCCACGTCAATAGTCGTTGAAATCACGTTGTTGTATCCATATGAAGTCGATGATGATATATTAAACTGATTCAGTGACACTATTGTTAATCGATAAATACCCTTGTTTGACACAGTGAGGGTTACTGTATTCTTTTTAGGTTCCCAATCTAATGATCCAGAGAGAACTGTGTATATCATATTTATGATATTTCTCTCATGAGGAATCTTTATTCTTTCAAGTAGCGGAAGATTGTCTGTTTTAAATTTTGTAATATCCTCGATAGATTTTTTAATACTATTAATGCTATCTCTAATAATACTAAATCCAGCATCATTAATATTTTTAATACTGGATTTAATTTCATCAAAATTGGATTTAATTTCAGCGAGAGATGGAGAGGTTACCGCTGGTGTTCCAAAGAATTTATTGATAATATTTCTACGAAGGGAAGTATATGTTGTTATATGTTTTTCAAGTTCTTCATTTAAATTTTTTAATGCATCTGTGATTGTAGAAACGAGTACACCCGGTTTGAGTTTTCCATCATTTGAATATAACGCTATTGTATCTTCAACGACGTCACGTCTTCGTATTAAGACATCATCCAATGAAACATTACTAGATTTCAATTTGCCCTGGCGATCTTGAAATACAACTATTTCCCCAGGATCTACACTTGACAAATTTAATGTCTCGGCGATTTCATCTTCGATTATTTTTTTTACACTTTCGACAGCGAATTTGCTATCGGTTTCTGTTTTTTTTGATTCTGATAAAGGTCGTCCCCAAATATCAATCATTATACGAAAACGCTACGTTTTTCTAAATCATAACGCTATCGTTTTTGCCATTGCCTGCTAGTATATTCATTAACAACAACTTGTGGTGGTTTTCTTGGAAATTTAGATATCTCTGCAAGGAAGTTTAATACTTCACGACCGCATATCGGTGGATCATTTAACTGTTGTGTTGGTAGCGTGGAATAAAAAATTGGAGATGACTTTGTTATTGTGGATACATATCGCATGAATTCTTTTGGTGGAGCTAATCCATATGAATCAAAATAGACAATTCCACGTGGATCAATTGCATATGCGACCCAATGAGTTCCTTTTCCGCTGCTGTTATCGAGATTGATAATACCCGTTTCATTTTTCATTGGTTTTGACGGTAATTGATCTCTCATGAAAACTCCTCTAAAGTTTTTTATTGATAATGATTTTACAGCATCAATTAAATCAAAATTGGACATTGGTGAAAATCCTAGGGATTTTTCCACTAATAAGCCGTTCCTGGTATTCTTAGGCCCGTGCCCTTGTACCAATTGTGTGGAGTTCCTGGTAGTCTTAGACCCTTTCCTTTTTTTTTATAGCCTTTCCCAGTAGCTTTTTTCAGGGCCATTCCTGCAGCAGTACCAACGGCTCCTAACGCTGCCGCCTTCGCAACCGCTGGGGCAGCCGCTGCAATCAATGCTGGAATAGCAGCTAACAGCGGGAATATTCCACCCGATTTTATCATACTGGCGATTGCTGCTTTCGAAAAATCAATTTGAACTCCTCGTTTGTTCTTTAGCGCATCATTGAAATGTTTTATTTGACGATCTGTCAGTGATAATTTATGTGCACCACCGGACATTTGAGTGGGTTTCAACGTTATTGTAGTTCCACATTCTTTAGCCGACTTTGATTTCAATTTCTTGACCTGACCATCAGTCAACTGGACATTAACAATACTATATGTCATTCTATTCTAAAATGTAATTTACACTTTCAATTGATCTTATTGTGAAAATCCTAACTACATGTTTTCCACTGGTGCATCAATAAGTCTCATTCGTCCGCCAACTCCTTCTAACAACATTGATTTATCACTGAGAATGACAGCAACTGCTCTATAATCGGCTATACCAGCAGGGCGTTGTACCCGAGCTTGGAAGTATATATCAACAACAGATTGTCTCATCATGTCAAGATGTTCCAATGAAAAGTAATAAATCGGATAGTGTTTTTCAAAATCAATTTGCGATATTTGCAAACCAGTATCAACATTTTGATCACGACCCATATACGACAATATTCTATGATATACACGAGCTATGTAGTTGTTTTCATAATCAAGCTGTACAATCTCTGCTGGCTCTTGTTGTCCGTTTATTCTCAACGAAACTTCACTTACCCCTAATTTATCAAATATCATATGACTAGATACTTGACGACTCACTCGATTTGCATCCTGTAACGCTATAAAGATATGACGTGGAGCTGAAACACCTTGTTTTGATGCTAAGTGCCATGTAAATGTGCCATTTACATTAGCCTGCTTCGTATCAGTCGTTGTTGTTAGCCAACTTAGCAATGATTTTCCACCTGTGTCCATAAACGATAGTAATTCTTGCTCTATTGTAACTGCAGGTG
>JAEAOA010000469.1:0-271339 GCA_016746295.1 Potamilus streckersoni | reverse complement strand
TTTTCCCATAAATCAGGTGAATCATGTATCCTTTAAAGATACAGTTAATGGCATAACTTACCGTCTGCGCAATAACTCAGGCATACAACTCCGATCTTTACATCATTTTACTGCTGAAAACACATGCTGAGTATTCAGGTTAAAACACCCCACAAAATATATCCGATATATTTTGGCCGAGAGATTTGCCGAGAGATTATCGCAAAAAATATACTCGGCAAAAAATCCCGCCGGGCTGCTGTCATTACCGGAGAACAGATATATAAACTGCACGAAACGCGTATTCAGTCATTTTTTTCCGTCAGACATCAACCCTGTTATTATTCAGGTGCCTGACGGAGAAAAAACACAAAAATGCCCCGACCGCACTGACTATTATTGATCGGTTATTTGAAGCCGAGCTGACACGGGAAGACATAATATTCTGCATCGGCGGCGGCGTTATTGGAGATATGGGAAGCTTCTGCGCCTCCATATATTTGCGGGGGCTGTCTGTTATTCAAATCCCGACCACACTGCTGGCGATGGTTGACAGCAGTGTCGGCGGTAAAACAGGGATTAATCATCAATCTTCCAAAAACTCTGTCGGTACCTTTTATCAGCCGGATATGGTAATTGCAGATACCGCCTTCCTGGACACATTGCCGGAAAGAGAACTGAAATCCGGATTTGCAGAAATTTTAAGCACGCCTTAATTGCTGACGCGGATATGTTTAAGGATATGCTTCAAAAACGGCAAAATATCAAAAATTTGTTCAGATCCCCGGCGGAAATCGCTTATAAAACAAGCGTGCCAAATCAAAGCAGATGTAGTGTCACAGGATGAACGGGAAACCGGACTGCGTATGACACTGAATTTTGGACACACGCTGGCGCATGCCATCGAGCCTCTTACCCAATATTCCGTTTATCTGCACGGTGAATGTGTATTTGCCGGAATGGAATTTGCGGCGTATTTTTCTATACGAAGAAGTTAATCAGTGAGAACGATTACCGGGATATTTCAGATTTACTGACCGCTTTTGCATTGCCGGTAAAACTGCCGGCAGATTTTTTAACGAATCTGCCGCAAACATTAGGGAAAGATAAAAAAAACAGGCTCCTTCCGGGCTTAATTTTATACTGTTGGAACGCATTGGACAGGCAAAAATTGAAAAAATCAGTATCGAAGAAATAACCAACGCATTCAGACTGTTCTTATCATCGGGAAATCAAACATTATTTGCATGTAAGTCATTTGCCTGTATCACATAAATATAATATGATATTAAGCAGTTTTTGTAAAAAAACCGCCTTATAAAGTTAATCCGTCAATAAACACCTTCATTGCTTTCAATATGAAACTAAGAGTCATGTACGTGCAGCCTTCTCTGAAGAAAATATCCGCATGGTTGCTGTTGGTATTATTATTAGGAACAGCTTGTCTGTATGCGCAGGATAAAGCAAGCAAACCCAAAGATATTATATTGGTGGTGGATATAAGCCGCAGTATGATTGGTTACGGCAATAAGGGCGAACAGACTGCCAATATCTTCCCGGATGTCATAAAAAGTCTGGAGCTGTTCGTGAACGAACTGAAACCCGGCGATACACTCAGCCTGATTCGATTCGGCAAAACGGTTTATCCTGTTAAAAAATATACGGTAACCGGTGAGGGCGATCTGGAGAAGATAAAAGCTGCTGTGCTGGCTGTCGGTGCGAAAGATCATTCCACGTATACTGCGAAAATGTTGCGCGCGCTGAAGAGTTATCTGGAAAAAATTGACACCAAAGACAAATCCAAAGAAAGGATTCAGCTTGCGGTAATTTTCACGGATGCTCTGGATGACCCGCCCGCAGGGAAAAGAAAAAGCCAATATCGGTGCCGTTACAACTACAATTGAAAGCAGTGACCCTGCAACCCGCTATATGTATTACTTCTCACTGAACAAAGACATCAGTGAAAATCTGAAATCAGTAGTAGGACAATATTTTCCGAATATTGTTGTCAGCGACATTAACGGTGAAAACTCACTGGGAGAAGCTGTCTCAAAATGTGATAGACAATCTGCGTCCGCTGATTGAGGTCAGCGTAAAAACCACTCCCTACAAACCGCTTCAGCCTAATGTATTCCCGATAGAAATAACGGCCAACAAAGAAGCAGACGGATTGCAGGCCGAAGTAACCTTACAGCAGGGCGAAGAAAATTATCTTTCCCTCAGCACAACCACACTGACACTGAAAGAGGGACTGAATACGATACAGCTTAATTCAGATATTCCTGTCCGGTTTGAAGGAGACTGGGCGGCGAAACTGAATTTCAAAATCAATACTGAACTGGAAAGTATCGTTAAGCCATCCAATCCGACTGAATTCTCCGTGACTGCTTTGCCGCTGACTCTGACTGAAAAAACGCTCCATCGCGCCGAATTTTTATATTCCGGCCCTGATCATATTGTTGTTACTGCTTGCCGGGCTGATTATTGCGCTGTATCGTTTCATCAGATATATCACATTTACACCGGTTCTCGAACTTCACCACTGGGAAACCACTGAAGAAGAAGAAAAGTCAGGCACAAAAGGAAATTTGATGCGTTTTCATTCAACGCTGACCGGAAAATTGCAGACCTGCTGACCTTAGAACCGGGAAAATATACGGTTTCCTCCGACAGTTTCGCAAACCCGTTCATTTATCTGGAAGGACTGAAGAAGCAAGATGACTTCTCTTTCAAAATTTCCGGCGAAAGTAAACGCAAAACTAAGTTTGCTCTTCTGAAAGAAGAAAAATTTAAAATAAAAACAAAGAAAAATTTACCGGAACATTTGCAAAAGACGGCAGTTACTTTAAAGTAGGTAAATACTCATTCGCTGTAAAAACAAATATTTAGGGTAAATACCGGCATTTTTATGCCCGTCTTTTTCTGATTCTGTTGACCGGAAATGTTGAGCAGACGCCCCCGCCGTAACCGTATCAGTACCGCCGTCAGAGAACTTTGTGCGGAAACAGGTGTGCGACCGGCAGATTTGGTGATGCCGCTGTTTATTCAGGACGGCAAAGGACGGGCGGATGAAATAAAAAACTATGCCGGGTATATACAGGTATACAACCGACCGCGTGTATGCGGTATGCGAAAGCCTGTCAGAGACAGGAGTACCGGCAATTGCTCTTTTTCCTCAGATAGATGAAGGGCTGAAGGATAAAACAGCGTCCCTGTCTTATAACAAGGACTGTTTTTATCTGCGGAGCATTGCAGATATTAAAAGGCGTTTTCCGGATCTTGCAGTAATTACGGATACCGCGATGGATCCGTACAGTTCAGACGGACATGACGGTATTTTTTCTGAAGGCGGGCGCATTTTGAACGATGAAACCTTAGAAATATTGGGGCGGATGGCACTTGCGCAGGCTGAAGCCGGTGCGGATATTATTGCGCCATCCGATATGATGGACGGACGGGTAGGGTATATTCGAAATGCACTGGACAACGCCGGCTTTCAGGATAAACTGATTTTATCGTATACGGCAAAGTATGCTTCTTCGTTTTACGGACCGTTCCGGGACGCATTGCAGAGCGCGCCAAAGCACGGAGATAAAAAAACCTACCAGATGGATATGCGCAACGTGCGGGAAGCCATGACGGAAGCAGAACTTGACGTGCAGGAAGGTGCTGATATGCTGATGGTTAAACCGGGCTTACCCTATCTGGATGTAATCAGCAAATTGTCGCAGTCATTTAATATACCGGTAGCCGCGTATAACGTTTCCGGAGAGTATGCTGCTGTAAAATTTGCCGCATTAAACGGCGCGCTGGATTACCGGGCGGCGGTTACAGAAATTTTGCTCTCGTTTAAAAGAGCCGGAGCTGATTTCATACTGACATATCACGCGTCGGAAGCCGCGCAATGGCTTACAGAAAAAGCCTGACTTATTTATTTTACCTGCGTCAGTTCTAATATCAGCAGATTTTATACTTAAATTAAAATTACAGACGGTGACAGAGCAGAAAAAATTTGTAAAAAAAATCATCGGCGTTTCGGAAATAAAGTCCGGAATGTACTTTGCCGGATTTATAGGCGTGCCGGAGCATTTTTCTGCTCTTACAGAGAAGCACATCTTGTTTCTCCAAAAATATAACCTCCACGACATAAAGATCGTCAGAAATAACAAAGAACTTGAGCTGTCTGCACATGAACTTCAGCCGGAGGATCACATTATTGAACTCGGACGGCTCGAGAAATATCTGAAAATTGTAGATGAGGCACGCACCAAAAATTACTTCAGCATCTTTGGGTTCGATAAAATTAAAATTTTAGAGGAAGTAACCGAAGAGACAGAAGAAAAAAGCGAAGTAAAAACAACGATCAGTTCTGTGCCGTCCGCTCAGAAAGCAAAAAACCAAAATATTCAGGGACGCCTTCATAATTTACAGGACTCCATCGTGACAAGTGAAAAATTGCAGGAAGAAGGACAGGAAATTCTTCAGGATTTGTTCAAATCCGGCAATTTTCAGAATTTCAAACTGGATGGCATTGAAGAAATCGCCAAAGGAATTGACAGCACGCTGTCTGAAAATCCCGTTTCATATAACGCACTGACCCTGCTGAAAGACCACGACGAATATACTTTCCGGCACTGTATTGACGTTGCCAACCAGATGATGATGGTACTGAAATATATGGAACGCGATAAAACAGTTAATATGAAGGAAGTGGGGGTAGCGGCTTTACTGCATGACGTTGGCAAATCTAAAATTCCGCAGGATATAATTAATAAACCCGGTAAACTGACTGATAAAGAATGGGAGTATATGCGGATGCACCCGGTTTACAGTGCTGAAATTATGCGGGACTTGGGGCTGACCAATATGCAGATCGGCATCGGGTATAAACATCACGTCAAAAAAAATGGTACGGGGTATCCTAAAGGTGTCAGTTACGAAGAGACATCAGAAATTGATCGGCTTTCTACCATATCTGACGTGTACCAGGCATTGATAACCAAGCGTCCGTACAAGATGACAGATACACCTATTCAGGCCTTCAAAAAACTGAAACAATGGATGGGGACTGACTTTGATGAGCGGCTGGTGGAAATTTTTATCAAGGCATTCGGTATTTTCCCGCCGGGTTCTATGGTAAAACTGACAGACGGGCGCTGTGCGTTTGTATTGATTCGGGGTAAAGATACCCTGCGCCCGGTAGTTGCAGTTGTAATAGACAAAGACCGCAGCCGGATTCAAACTCCGGAAATCATTGATCTGGAGCATTCTGATTATGCTGAGCTGCGCATTTTGGAAGGCACGAACCACCGTAATTATTTTCAGGAAGAAGAAGCCTATAATCTGTTTCAAAAATTAGCTTAATATTATGCCGGTAGAAAACGAAATTACTGTTATTGAAGCCAGAGACTGGCTGAAGAATCGCACAACCGGTATTATAGCGATTGATTTGCGCGATACGGATTTATTCGACGAACATCACATAGAAGACTTTACCAATATTCCTCTGGAAGAACTTACGGTAGAATTGCCCCGGTTAAATCAGAAAAAAACAATGCTGTTACTGTGTGAAGACGGCAAAAAGAGTCGCAAGGCGCATGAAATACTCAAAGCATGCTCGCTGAAATCTCTGGTGATACGCGGCGGACTGTCCTACTGGGAAAAAGTGATTGACCCCGCGGTAAAAAGAAATTATCCGGAAACTGAAAAACAATAACGCAACAATCTGTTGCCAATCTCACTGTTTTTAAATTGTCCGCCTTATCACGCCTAAAAAAAATAGTTTCTGTTGACTGGATGCGCATATTTGTTCCAGTATTAGTACTGGTACTTTTTTTGAGTGCCGGGGGATTGCATTCGTCTTATGCGCCCGGTGAAGCTCTTTCAAAACAGTATATCGGACTGGTAGAAGTCAACGGTGTTATTACAGACTCCGCACGGGTGAACCGGCAGCTTGAAGAGCTGCTCAATAATAAAGACGTTGCGGGCATTGTACTGCGGGTAAACAGTCCCGGAGGCACTGTAGCGGCCTCGCAGGAAATATACGAAATGGTCAAAGACGTTGCTGCCGGCAAAAAAATCTATGTCTCCATGGCTGATATGGCCGCATCCGGCGGGTTATACATTTCGCTGGGCGCAAATAAGATATATGCCAACCCGGGAACCATTACCGGGAGTATCGGGGTGATTTTTGAGGGGATGAATATTCGCGGACTGATGGAAAAAATCGGCGTGGACGCGCTGGTATATAAGTCCGGAGAGAAGAAAGACATTATGAGTATGTACCGTCAGCCGACAGAGGAAGAGGCTGAAATCATGCAGTCTGTGGTTAATGATACTTATCAGCAGTTCCTGACTGCGGTATCGCAGGGACGCAACATGACACCGGAAGAAGTGGAAGAAATTGCCGACGGCCGTATATTTAACGGCAGACAGGCAAAAGATGCCGGTCTGGTAGACGATTTGAAATCTTTTGAAGGCGTTGTGGAAGACCTGAAGACTGATCTGAAAATTCCGAATGCGTCTATTATTGATGCGCAGGACCCAACTGAAGAGTTTATGAACTATATCAACGGTGTTCTCGGTCCCTCAATACAACAACAGGCCCTCAGCCGCCTGCGCCCGGGTATGTTTTTTATTTTCCCGGACTATATCAGCAGCGGATTTTAATCTGTATTTCATTTGAATTATATTTTTATTTTCATTTTTTGAACCCATAAAACACTGACAGTGCATGGAAATTGAAGTTGTAAACAACCAAGTCGAAAAAGCCATTAAAGAACTCAAACGTAAATTAATCCGCGAAGGGGTCTTCAAGGAAATCAGCAAGCGTCGCTTTTATCTTAAACCTAGTGTAAAAGCAAAACTGAAGCGCGAAGAAGCCGAGAAGCGTAAAATTAAAGACCGCAGACGCCATCACGCCAGAACTCTGTAATTTTGTATATGTCCGAACCGCTTACCAAAGAACAGATTAAACAGCCGGATGCCTTTGAAAAAGCGGCAGTCCGCCTGCTCGATTTCAGATCCGAAAGATACCGCACTGTACTCAAACTGCTTGCTTTAGGACTCGCAGCAGCCTTGGCAACCGCTGCATTTATGTTTTATCGTCAGTATCAGTCTGAAAAAATTCAGAATGAACTCGCAGAGCTGAACAGGAAGCAGGAAAAGCTGAATTACACCTCAGAAAATGACGTCAATGCACTTCTGTCCGCTTACCGTGATATTATATCCCGCAGTGATAAGGGCAGTGAAGTAAGTGCACAGGCAATTTTTCAGCGTTCGGTTATTTTCAAAAAACTGAATAACGAACAAAAGCTGGTTGAAGAGTTAAAGGTACTGACTGACGACCCCGCGCAAAATCAGTTATACCGCGCGATGGCTTTTTTTGAATTGGCCGAACTGAATTCCAAAAAAGGAAATTACGCAGAAGCGGTGAAAATACTGAACTCTGTCAGCATCGCAATATTTGAAGACCGCAAACTTTTTGAACTGGGACTCGCCTACTTAAATGACGACAAGCCGGCGGAAGCTAAGAAATACTTCAAACAGCTGACTGAACAATACCAATCTTCGCTTTACATCGGTTTTGCAAGCAACATGGCCGCTGTACTGTAATATCTCTCTGATTTGAACAGATTAATATGGACTATTTGGATTTTGTCGTAGAGCATTCCGGAAAAAAAAATAAACACTCACAAAAACTGACCCTGTTCGAACGGGTGTTACTGGGTTCCAAACGGGCGCGTGATTTATATGACGGCAAAACACTGACTGTCGCGGGCTTACGTGTGCATAAACCGACCTCGGCAGCCGTGTATGAACTGAATCACAACAAAATTACCCCCGTTGTAAAAGAGCAAAAGTACGCAGAAGAGGAAGAGGATATTGACGTCTAATCCTGACAACTGTCAGGCTGTTTGCAGATCTCACCCGCAACAATGCTTTTTCCTCGCCGGTATCGGCAATGCTTTCTTAATATAAAAATACTATGCACCGGAGAGCGCGTAGCATCCCTCCCGCGCGCGTTCATAAATTATTAATTATTTTACAGCGGGTTAAGCAGGATATTTTTTTGACGCGCTGGAAGCAACAGATTAGACGTCGATGTAACTGACGTTAAGTGCATTTTCAATAATAAAGTTCCGGCGCGGAGCAACCTGATCCCCCATCAGAATATTAAAGACGCCGTCCGCCATGACGGTATCTTCAACGGAGACTTTGAGCATACTTCTGCGTGAAGGATCCATCGTGGTTTCCCACAATTGCTCCGGGTTCATTTCCCCCAATCCTTTATAGCGCTGGATATAGTTTTTGGATTTACTGTCTTCCATGATGTGTTCAAACAGTAAAAATTCATTATCAAACACCAACTCTGTTTTCTTATCGTCTTCCAGTACAATCCTGTTATTGTCCTTGTACTTATCTGCAATGACAAATTTACTCATGAAACGGGCATAACCTTCAAAATTAAACTGCGCCAGAATATCCTGCGTATAATAATAGGAATTCATTTTTTTTCTGAACTCAATCTTATTTTCGTTTTCTTTTATCAGGATTTCATAATAACCCGGTTTTCCTGCCCGCTCTGTCAGTGCCGTGTTCAGTTCCTGCAAATTCGCAGCCCGAATCTGATTTAAGTACAGAAGTTCGTACACCGGACGCAGTCTGGACTTGGAACTTATATTCTCCAGATTCTTTATCAGGTTCAGTAAGTCAGATGCAAACGTCGCGGTATCCTCATCAGCTAAGCCTTTAATGCGTTTATTTTTGAAGAATATCTCCACAACTTTTTTGCGCAGTTCCGCTTCATCATCGAGATAAAACTCTTCCTTTCCCCGCTTCAGCCTGTACAAGGGCGGTTTGGCAACGTACAGATAGCCGTTTTCAATAATTTCAGGGAACTGCCGGTAGAAAAATGTCAGGATGAGTGTCAGAATGTGGCTCCCGTCTACATCGGCATCACTCATAATAATGATTTTCTTGTAGCGCAGTTTATTCATATCCATCTCATCTTTGCCGATACCGATGCCCAGGGCAAGTATCAGTGCTTTAATTTCATCATTGCCCAGCATTTTATCAAAGCGGGCTTTTTCAACGTTAAGAATTTTACCCTTAAGCGGCAGAATCGCCTGAAATTTTCGTTCCCTGCCCTGTTTTGCCGATCCGCCCGCTGAATCTCCCTCTACGATAAATAATTCGCTTTTTTCCGGGTCACGCTCCTGACAATCTGCCAATTTGCCGGGCAATGTTGAAGATTCAAGTACGGATTTACGCCGGGTCAATTCGCGCGCTTTTTTTGCGGCAATTCTGGCGTTCAGCGCATCGATGGCTTTCTGTACTATCTTTCTCGCCAACTGCGGATTTTCTTCCAGATAAGTAATCAGTTTGTCATAAAACAGCTTGTCCACAATCCCGCGCACATTCTGATTGGTCATTTTGACTTTTTTCTGGGATTCGAACTGCGGTGCCGGGATTTTAATACTGATAATGGCTGTCAGTCCTTCGCGCGTGTCCTCCTGCGTAATCTTCTCATCTGTTGACTTCATCAGTTTATTATCTACCGCATACGTGCTGATTACCCTCAACAACGCCTGCCGAAATCCCTGATCGTGCGTGCCGCCTTCAACGGTGTTGATGTTATTAACAAAACTGATGATTTGTGAGTTGTAGGTATCATTATACTGAAGACAAATTTCACTAATTACGTCTCCGTCTTCACCATATACATATATCGGGGCGGGAAGCATAGTTTCTTTGTTGCGGTTCAGATACTCCACAAATGATACAATACCGCCTTCATAACAAAAATCATTTTTTTTTCCTGTTTTTTCTTCGCTGATAACGATTCTGAGGTTTTTATTCAGGAATGCCACTTCACGGGTGCGGTTGGCGAGATAATCATAGTCAAAAATGACCTCATCAAAAATAGTTGCATCCGGTGTAAAATGAATCAGTGTACCGCGCTGATCGGTCGTACCAACTTCTTCCAGCGGCGTGGTCGGGATGCCTTTGGAATATTCCTGACGGTAGATTTTGCCGTTACGGTAAATTTCCATTACCAGTTTGGAACTGAGTGCATTGACAACTGAAGCTCCTACGCCGTTCAAACCGCCGGATACTTTATAGGTGGAAGTGTTGAACTTACCGCCCGCATGGAGAGAGGTCATCACAAGCTGTGCCGCCGGGATACCCGTTTTTTCGTGGATACCCACAGGAATACCGCGCCCGTTATCTTTTACTGTCACCGAGTTATCTTCCTTCAGTACAATTTCAATCAGATCGCAATAACCGGCAAGCGACTCATCCACACTGTTATCTACAATCTCGTACACCAGATGGTGCAGGGCTTTAGAGTCCACACCGCCGATATACATGCCCGGGCGCATACGTACAGCTTCCAACCCTTCCAGTTGTTGGATACTTTCGGCTTCGTATTCGCGATTTTTATTTTCTGTCTCTTTTGTCATTCTAACGATGGGTATAATATTAGATGCGCTTTAGTAATAAAAAAAATCAGTGTGATACCGTGTTATTACTGATTAAAAAATAATTCCCGTCAGGAACAGGTTTTCTGTTTACCCCTGTAATAAATATCTGATTGGGTATATCCCCTATAATATCAGTCAGTTTACTGCTGTGATAATTATCCAGTTCAGAAAAGACATCATCCAAAAGGATAACCGGAATGACTGAACATTCGCGGCGCAGATATATATTCGCTGAAAATACAAGTTCTAAATATATATTTTTATATTCACCCTGTGAAAATATATCTTTAGCAGACAATCCTTCTGAAACAAAATCAAAATTATCCCGGTGCGGACCATAGAGCATATAACCTGCTGCGTATTCCCGCTGTTTTTTAGACATCAGAAAAGACAGTATATCCTCCTGTTTTTTATCCGTAAGTTCCGCAGAAGGTCTGTAGTGGATTTGATATACCTTTGTTCGTTCTGTCTGTTTATTTTCCGACAGAATACGGTTTAACTGCTCTGTAAATTTTTCTCTGGCTCTGCATATATACCCGATAATTTCGGCCAGCAAAAAATTCCATGTTTCCAGCTCAGATGTCTCGCCGGTTTTAAGCAGGTGATTTTTCTGATTTTGGATTCGTCTGAACTTTTTAAGATATTCAAAATAAATATTATCTGAGAGACTCAGAATACGGTCGGCAAAATACCGCCTGACCGCCGGTTGTATCTTGAATGCAGATAAACTGTCAGGGGAAAAAACGAATGAGCATACCTGTTTTATGTGATCTGACGCTTGTTTTATCGGAATACCGTCTACTGAAATACGTTTGCCTTGTTCAGAAAACCCGGCACTGAATACTATTCTGTCTGATGCAGTATTTTGCAGTGCCGCTTCAATAAAAAAAGTATCCTGATTTTTTTTGATTAAATGAACGATATCGTTTGTACGAAATGATTTCAGATGTGTTATATAATACAGTGCTTCAATAAAATTAGTTTTTCCTTCCCCGTTATTGCCAAAAAAAAATTAACTCTGGACGGAAATTCGGAGCTAATCCTCTCAAAATTTCTAAAATTCACCAGAGTTGTTTTTTCTATCACCATTTAAGTCTGATAGGCATAATAATACTTTTATATTCAGGGTATGCTTTATTCTTCAGCATAATGGGCTTTTCTGGCGGACCGAAGAACATTTCTATTTCATCTGTTCCGAATAACTGAAGCACCTCTGTAAGGAAGTCAATATTTACACCTATGCTGATCTTTTCTTCATCGTACAGACATTCAATTTCATGCAGAGATTCGCCGATGTCATTCTTTTCGCTCTCTATTTTAAGAACAGCATTTTCGAATGTCAGTTTGGCGGCTGAATTATCCATGATAAATATCTTAAGAACACGCAAAGCAGACAACACTTTATTGGCATTAACAACCGCCCTGTTTACTCCCTGATTGTTTAACACCTTGGTTAAATCAGGATAAACGGCATCCACCAATACAGTTTTCATTTTAGTGTGCGCGCTTTCTATTTGGAAAGTCCTGTCTTCAAAGGAAACTTTGACTACGGCATCATCTGCAATATTGAGTTTTCTGTATTCCAGAAGACTTTTTTTAGGAATAATTACATTAATTTCTTCACCCGTCTTATTTTTGATAGGCATTATATCTGTCATCATGCGAAAAGCATCCGAAGAAGTAAGCCTGATTAAATCTGATCCTTCTGATTTAATATTAAGTCCTGTAAAGTTTTTGCGTGCCGGATTTTCTCCAATTGCCAGATGAAGCATATTTATAATTCTTTGCCACTGTTTCCAGTCTACTTCAAAACTGTTGGAAAGTTCTTCAAATATAATATCCGGATAAATATCTGTATTTATTCCGGGCAGACGGTTTTTTGAATTTCCGGAAGTTATATGCATCCAGTTTTGATTGGTACTTTCAATCTCCAGCTCATCATAAGCCATTTCACGAACAATGTTGTAGAAATGGTGGGCATTCACGCAAATGCTTCCCTCAACTTCCACATCTGCTTTAAATGAATCCTCATAAAAAATTTCAAAATTGGTTACTTTAACTGTAACCAGTGAGGTTTCAGTATCAGCATCAATCAGAACATTTTTAATTGTGTCATTAGGGGCATTTTTATGGGCAATATCAGTTACGATCTGCATAATGCCGGAGATATTATTCTTGTTTAACTTAAACTTCATAATAGGTTTTAAATAAAAGTAATATTAAGGGGTGTTACTTGTGTTGTTTTTGGTTAAATTGTTGATGCAGACTGTATTTGCAATGTAAAAATAATAATCAGCACACAACTCAATGTTTAATATGACTTTAACGGTCTTTAAGCAGGTATTTACTAAAAAGCTTACAAATGAGTCATGTTATCATATTGTGAGTTCTCTGATAACAGATGAAATAATTTGTTTCATTTCCATATTTTCTTCAATCATTATTTTTGTGCGCTTACAGGCCTGAATGACAGAAGCGTGGTTTTTATCAAAATAACGGGCAATAACAGGGTAAGAAGAATCGGTTATTTCGCGCGAAATATACATAGCTATCTGTCGGGCGATGGAAATATCCCGATCCCGCCTTTCTGACAATATATCCTGATAACTTACATTCATTTTCTTGGATACCGCTTTGATAATGGTATCCACATTAATTATGCTCTTGTCTAAGTTAAGAATGTCTTTGAGTATAATTCTGGCTGATTCAAGTGTTATTTCCTGATGAAGCAGAGACCATTCAGCTTCCAATATAGTTAAAACCCCTTTGATGTCTCTTACGTTGGTTTTGATGGTGTGTGCAATGTGTTCAATGACATCGCGCGACATTACCACATTAGATTTTTTGAGTTCATTCATGATGATGGCCACCCGCGTTTCAAAATCGGGAGGTTCAATCTTGGTAATCATTCCCGCAGAAAAACGACTGATGAGTCTTTCCTCTATATTTTTGATTTCTTTGGGATACCTGTCAGCGGTCATTACAATTTGGCTGCCTTGCTGAATCAGCGAATTAAATGTGTGGAAAAATTCTTCGCGGGTGTTTTCTTTATTTTCCAGAAACTGAATATCATCAATCAGCAACAGGTTTAAATTGCGGTATTTTTTTCTGACTTTATCAATATTCTGGAAGCGAATCCCCTCAATAAAATCATTCGTAAACGTTTCAGTGGTGCAGTAAAGCACTTTCAGATGGGGTTTATTTTTTATTATTTCATTTCCAATTGCCTGCATAAGGTGTGTTTTACCTAAACCAACACTGCCGCAGATGAACAGGGGATTATACTTCGTTTTTCCGATGTTTTCAGATACAGACAAGGAAGCGGCATAAGCCATACTGCTGTTATTACCGTTCACAAAATTATCAAACCGATAATCTTCATTCAGGATGGCACCTAAGGGACCGGATTTGAGATTTAATACAAAATTCTTTTTAGTCCGTGTTTTTCATAATGTTTGTAAATCAGGTCTTTCAGAAGACCGGCTCTGTTTTCTTTGAGCCATTCGCAAAAAAAAGCATTTAACCCGCCGATAGTAAAATAATCCTCTGATATTTCCATCGGCTGCATCAGGCTGACCCACGCATCTGCTTCGCTGACAGCAACCTTTCGGGAAATATCAGATATAAAATGAATCCATGCCGTACTATATGTTTGGTTGGAAAGACTAATCATAAAATAAAAACTTTTACAATTTAACCGGATGTGAGTTTTCCTAAAAAAGAGTTTTATTTTTTAAGATAAATAACCCAATAATACAAACTATGTTAAATCATTTACAAAGAATAAACAAAGTTATTTTTATCCGTTTCAGCTCTGCTCTCAAACTGGAACAGATGAATTTTCAGATCAAAAAAATGACAGCAAATAAGTATGCAGTTAAGGCGATAACTTTTACAATCAGTATTTTCTGACTGACGCCTAATCAAATAATAAGGATACCGGTAATGAGATATTTTACCCGCGTGTTAATTGCGTTACACTTAGGTTTTATAATTCCTCAAATTGCATCTGCCCAGATCATCCTGCAATATAAAATCTACGGTAAAGAGGAGTTTAAAAGTGCTAAACAGAGTGATGAAAAAGCCTCATATGAAAAGACCAATCCGTTATTTCGCTTCAGAATTCCTTATCCGGCTTCAGGGACTGATTTTTATGCGCTGATTGAATTACAGCGGGATGATAAAATACTGAATCCAAGAGGCATTGCGAATGAAACCCTCCGTTCAGGCAATGTAATAACTCAGGATAAATTCCCGCGCCTGTTACGCAGTGATTTATACCATATCGGCGTAGGCTACAGAGCGAGTGGCATCCATCAATTTTTTTACGGTCTTCAGATCAGCGAAAATACAGCCGGTACAGACGCCGTTGACGATACCCGCTTTTACACAAACCTGTTTGTTTATGATTACTATTATGCAAAAAATGCCTACTTCAGATTCCTTGCCGGTGCAGTTAATAACCCGACCTACAGTTTTTATTTCGTTGCGCCGGCGTATTATTATGAAGGGGAAAAAATCCACGTACGCATCACACCGGTGTATCTGCGTACCTACTACGACTTAAATGACAAATGGCAGGTGAACTTCAAGGTGAATGAAGACTCCCGTTTTTACCGATTAAACAGCAAAGATTTTGACAGGCAATTATTGAAATATACCGGACGCGAACTGAACACGGGTATACAGTACAGGTTTTCAGAGAACCTGCTGTTTAATCTGGATTTTGGGTATCAGGTGTTTTCAGAACTCAAATTTTTTCCTGAACATTACAAAGATGCCGACAGGCTTGGTAAGGATACAATTGGTATAAAACCCGCCCCATATGCGGCACTTTATATTACTCTTGGACCGCGGAACCATCCTGAATGAGTTACACGCGGACAGTAAGGTCAAGTCGGGAAAAGGTCAGTTTGATTTTTGCCGCCCGGACACCGGCGTTATTCTGTAAAAAATAAGTTAATCAGGGCGTTTTATTTTTATAATATTCGTTCAGCTGATTTACGAGGAAGTTGCTTTCCTGCATAAAATTATCAATATGACTGTTCAAAAAATCCCGATTTTTGACAAAATTTTCTGAAAATTCAGCATAGTTTGATTTTTGAATGCAGTTGAGCAGATTATTTGACAGCCGCAGCATTTTTTCAATCACCGCCTTATTCTCGGGATTATCAATCACGATATTCGTATACAGATTCTCGTCCCCGCCCGTAATGCGGCATGAAAATGCAAAATAGGAACGGTATACCGGACTGCATATCTGCAGCAGTTTTTCAATATCGGGATTGAGTTGGCGGAGGGTAGATACGAATGAAATATGCAGAAAATGGATCAGCCCCTGAATGATGCTCATATACTCATCGTGTTTCCGGCAGCTTTCCAGCTCTGTGACGTTCAGATTGAGTTTCTTCCATAATTGAATCAGCTTCGGGTAGTTTTTTCCGGGTTTTACCGGGATGGTAATCATATTCTGCCCGTCAATTACGGCAGTCGGCCCGAACAGCGGATGACAGGAAATTACTTCGCAGACACACTTCTCCAGTTCTTTCTGAATATCAGATTTTACCGAAGTAAAATCGGTCAGCAGTGTATTGGGACGTAAAAAAGGGCGAATACGCCTGAGAACCTCAACAGAACGGGAAATCGGTACGGATAGAATAACGAGATCGGCACACCGGAGTATATCGCGCTCTTCCTGCGGGGTATGCTCGTCTGAAATCAGGACATTGTATCCGTGCAAATTCAGATGCTTAGCGAACAGACTGCCGATTTTGCCTGTTCCGCCAATAATCCCGATTGTTTTGAATTGATGCAAAAAGCTTTTTTGGATTATTTCGCTTTTGCGATATAAGCAATCAGCTCCGCCACGCGGTTGGAATATCCCCACTCATTATCATACCACGATACGAGTTTGTGGAAATTATTGTTCAGTGAAATGCCGGCATCCGCATCAAATATGGATGAACGGGCATCTCCCAGAAAATCAGACGATACCACTGCAGCTTCTGTATATCCCAGAATTCCTTTCATGGAAGTCTCAGACGCTTTTTTAATTGCAGCTTTAATTTCATCATAAGAAACAGATTTTTCTGTTCTCACTGTAAGATCAACTACTGACACATCCGCAGTCGGGATCCGGAAGGACATTCCCGTCAGTTTTCCGTTGAGTGCCGGTATAACTTTGCCGACAGCTTTAGCCGCCCCGGTGGAAGAGGGAATAATGTTTTGCAGTGAGCCGCGCCCGCCACGCCAATCCTTCATAGATGGACCGTCTACGGTTTTTTGTGTTGCGGTAACCGCGTGTACGGTCGTCATGAGTCCTTCAACAATTCCAAAAGTATCATGGATTACTTTTGCCAGAGGCGCCAGACAATTGGTGGTGCAGGAAGCATTAGAGATAACGTCTTCATTGCTTTTGTACCCGTCATGGTTGACACCCATAACGTACATCGGTGCATCATTGGACGGAGCAGAAATCACCACTTTCTTTGCCCCGGCATTCAAATGCAGGGCAGCTTTATCTTTTCCGGTAAATAAGCCGGTTGATTCTACAATATAATTCGCAGATACCTCACTCCATTTCAAAGCTGCGGGGTCTTTTTCAGCAGTAATACGGATTTTTTTTCCGTTTACCACTAAGTGTCCTCCTTCTGCGCGGGCATCACCGTTGAATTTACCGTGTGTAGAGTCATACGTCAGCATATATGCCATGTATTCAGCGTCAACCAGATCGTTGATGCCAACAATTTCAAATTCCGGATTTTTGACCATGGCTCTGAATACCAGACGCCCAATTCTTCCGAAGCCGTTTATACCAACTTTAATAGTCATGAAAAGTGCAGATTTTGTAAGAGTTCAGAACAAATGCCGAATTAAACATGATACAAAACACGGCAGAAGCAACGGGAACATGAAAAGAGTAAAACCGCCCCGGCGTTGAATAATTTGACTGAACCCTGTATAGAACAGGTGGGCACAGTAATTACTGCATCAGGCTTCTCCGTACAAGCGGAGCATGCACACAACAATAAGGGACCGTTCCCGTTTATTTAATTATCGGTTCAGTATAAAATATTATCCTCACGGGCGGGGCAGTATACATTTTCGGTATATACCCGCACAAATTTTGTTACAGCTCGATCAGATCATCTTCCTGAAGTTTTTTCGGTGTTTTTACCGCGGTTTCTTCAGGTGCTTTAGATGACGATGCCGTTACCGATGACATTAATCCGTCGCCACCGTTTGCTGTCAGCGGGTTGTAAACTGCCTGCTCTTCCGGAATGTAAGAAGTGCCGGTTGTGTTCAGTTTCAGGTTGTTGATGTCAATAGTACTCTGTGTAATTTCAGTCGTTCGGATGAAGTACGTATTGAACAGTTCGCGTGATCGGTCGCTGGCTTCACGAATAACCGGATCATCAACGTGATTAAGTGTATCGTAAATAAGGTCACCGGCCAGAGCCCCATACAGATAGTTCGGATTTTCTGTAAGGAATGTCGGGAAGCGGACATTGTTCAGAATTTTCTTCCTCAGATTTTCTTTCTGTTTGGCGCGCTTCATAATGCTTACCAGCTCTTTGAATATTAAAGTATCGCTAACTTTAAGATAATCTCTGTCGTTCAGTTCATCATAAATCGCAAAATTCTGATGGATCAGATGCTCCAGATTGTAATAAACCTGCGCAATGACATCATAACCGTCCGGGACAGGAATAAACAGTGAATTGCCGTTGACTTTGTTGCCGAACATGACTGCACGATAACCGAGGGTAATATCGACACCGCGCATCAGTGTGTCTTTCATGTAATTGTCGCCCGGGTCTTTAACGTTGGTCTTGGCAAAATTTACTTCTTTCAAGAAGCGTCCTGACATATCATCGCGATACTTAAACTGAGAAAAAATGTTCTCGGCTTCACGAATTAAGAAGCTGTTCAGGTGACCTTCCAGTATTGTATTGCTGATACCAAAGTGGTTGGTTTTCGGTTCCGCCTGAAAGTAATACGCCAAAAAAGAATGATACAGCACATCGCTGAAGTTGCGGATCATTTTTTCATAATCGCACTCATAGGGAATTGATATGATCAGGCGCTCTGAATCCGAGAGATGCGTGTCAGTTGTAATGCGGACAGCAGACTCAATACGGACAATTTCTTTGAGGGCTTCGCAAATCCTGTCTTTAATTAACTCCTTTTCATCGTATTTGGAGTAAATATTTTTGTGGTTTGAGTATTGTCTTCCTTTGCTGTAATCGTACTTATGCCATTCAGAATATTGCATTCCAACCTCCGGGTTATGTTTTGATAATAAAAAACAAATAAAATCCTGCGACTTTATATAAACAAGTTTTTACAACCTTCTGCACAAAATATCAACAATAATCATTATTTTTTACAAAATTAACGAAAATATCCGCAATTTTGAGCTTTAATATTGCTTAACTCAGCTTAAGCACATAATATTGACAAGTTTAGACCGCGCTTTGTAAAGTTGAATCAGTAATTTCAGAATAAAAGTTATCGTATCGGCGGAAAAAACGTAAAAAATTATTTTCTTTGCCGCACACAAAGATTTACTGACTAAAAACAATTCTATATTAGACGCTTTTTACATAAAAAAACACCCTGTTTGTTTTATTTTCAGTTTTCAGAAAAATTACTAAAAATCTATGATTATCGGCGTTGTTAAAGAGACTCTGTCGTACGAGAACCGTATTCCGTTATTGCCGGAAACTGCGGAGAAGTACAAAAAATTGGGGCTTCAGGTATATGTTGAAAACGGAATGGGGAACAGCATTCATATTGAGGATGCGGCGTATATCAAAGCCGGTGCAGAAATAAAAAGCCGAGCCGAGGTGTTGCAGCAGTCTGATATTGTCGCCGGCATTCGCAAACCGGCGGACGATAAAATCCTGCACATGAAAGCCGGATCTCTTCATATCAGCTTTCTGGATGCTTTTAATGAAAAAGACCTGCTCAACCGTCTGGCAGAAAAAAAGATAAACAGTATCAGTATGGAGTTTGTGCCGCGCATTACCCGCGCTCAAAAAATGGATGCACTCAGCTCCCAGACAAATATCGGTGGATATTATGCAGTAATGTTGGCGGCATCTCACTTGAGTAAAGTGTTGCCGATGATGATGACTGCCGCCGGGACGATTTCACCGGCCCGCGTATTTATTATCGGTGTGGGTGTCGCCGGACTACAGGCAATTGCAACTGCCAAAAGACTGGGTGCGCGCGTAGAGGCATTTGATACCCGTGCTGTCGTGGAGGAGCAGGTACAGTCGCTGGGTGCTAAATTTGTAAAAATTGACATCGGCGAAACGGGACAAACCAAAGACGGATATGCCCGCGAGCTGACTCCCGAGCAGTTGGAAAAACAGCGTGAGGGTATGAAGAAAATTCTTTCACAGTCCGATATTGTTGTCACAACCGCACAGGTATTCGGTAAAAAGGCACCGGTTCTGCTGACTGCTGATATGGTGCAGGCTATGCGCCCCGGCAGCATAGTGGTGGATATGGCAGTGGAAACCGGCGGCAACGTGGAAGGCTCCAAACTGAATCAAACGGTCAATATTAACGGTGTCACCATTATTGGGGAAGCCAATTTGCCCGGGCGCGCCGCAGTCAACTCCAGTCAGGTATATGCCAACAATATCTATAACCTGATCTCTGAATTTTGGAATAAAGAAACCAAAACACTCAATCTGAACAAAGAAGATGAAATCGTTCAGGGTTGTCTGATTACAGACAACGGAGCAATTGTGAACAGCCGTCTGAAATAACTTTTTCTGAAGCGTGTAATTATCTGATTTTTGACTATTATGAATGAAATTATCCTGCTGTTTTTTGTATTTATTATATCTGTCTTTTTAGGTGTCGAACTGATCGGCAAAGTGCCGTCAACTTTGCATACGCCGCTGATGTCAGGATCAAACGCAATTTCGGGCATTACTCTGGTTGGCGCGCTGATTGCGTCCGGTACAGATAACAATATTACTGCACTGATTTTGGGAGTTGTGCGGTGATTCTTGCTGCAGTAAACGTTGTCGGCGGGTATTTGGTGACCGACCGCATGTTACGCATGTTTAAGAAGAAAGAACGCTGAGACTTCGGGCAATTCTATAGCATCTGCATATTTTCATTTATTAAGGCCTATTTTTAATTACAGCTTATGAGCGAAGGAATATTGGTGAGTGCGGCGTATATTATCGCGTCCGTACTGTTTATTGTCGGTCTGAAAAAACTGGGGTCGCCGGAAAGTGCCAAAACAGGAAACGCACTGTCTGCGCTTGGGATGTTCATTGCAGTCGCGGTTACCCTGTTTGATCAGCATATCCTGACGTATGAGTGGATACTGCTGGGTGTCGTTATCGGTTCCGCAGTTGGTGTTGCGCTTGCTTATATGACACCCATGACGTCAATGCCGCAGATGGTGGCTCTCTTAAACGGGTTCGGGGGAGCTGCGAGTGTACTGGTAGCAGCGGCGGAGGTGGTACTCAACGGAACGGAAAACAGCGGTATCGGTTATAATACAGCGGTGTACCTGACCATACTGATCGGCGCGGTAACGTTTACCGGCAGCGTGATCGCGTTTCTTAAGCTTGGGGAATACATCTCGGGTAAACCGATGGTATTTGTCGGGCAAAATATTATTAATTCAGTTATTGTTGCGGCACTGCTTCTGCTGGGTGTTCTGTACGTTTTTGAGGTACTCCCGGAACAAACCGCGAATATTTTAATTGCCATTACAGCGGTATCCCTGATTTTGGGGGTTTTGAGTGTAATTCCGATTGGCGGCGCAGATATGCCGGTGGTTATCGCGCTGTTGAACAGTTATTCCGGACTGGCGGGCGCGGCGGCAGGATTTATCCTGCTGAACAGCGTTCTGATTGTGTCCGGTTCGTTGGTTGGCGCGAGCGGGATTATTCTGACCAATATTATGTGTAAATCTATGAACCGTTCTATATTCAACGTTCTGTTCAGTGGGTTCGGCAGTGTTAAATCCTCCGGTAAAACAGAAAAATTTACCGGCGAAGTCAAACCCATCAGTGTTTCGGATGCTTATCTGATTTTGGAAGCTGCTTCTTCCGTGGTGATTGTACCGGGTTACGGTATGGCGGTATCACAGGCGCAGCATGCTGTACGCGAGCTGGCGGATAAACTGGAGAAAAACGGCGCAGACGTGAAATATGCAATACATCCGGTTGCCGGCCGAATGCCCGGACACATGAACGTACTGCTGGCGGAAGCGAATATCAGCTATGATATGCTGTTTGAGCCGGATCTGGTTAATCCGACTATGGAAACGGTGGACGTGTGTATCGTGATTGGGGCGAATGATGTGGTTAATCCGGCAGCAAAATCCGTTCCGAGCAGTCCGCTTTATGGTATGCCGGTTATTGACGCAGATCGCGCCAAAACAATCTTTATTCTCAAGCGTTCAATGGGTACCGGTTTTTCAGGTGTAGATAATCCGCTGTTTTTTGCGGACAATACCCGTATGGTATTTGGAGATGCCAAAACAACCCTTAACGGTCTGGTTGCTGAATTTAAGCAGAGCTAAAATCTCTTTCGGCTTAGTAAATGAGGTGCCGGCAGAATTCGGCACTGAATTCAAGACGACGGCTGTATACTCCGCGGATGATATTGATACACAACTGCCGCAAAATTAAAAATCCCGTTTCCCCTCCCCCAAACTTAATCCGCAGGTCATGCTGAGACAATGCGGTTAAAATCTGCTGTGTTTCAGTTGCTGTATATATGCGGGCTTCTTCAATCATTTTGTCTGCCAGCCAGCTCCCTGTCTTGAGTGCTGTTTTGATGGCTGCCGGTGGCGCGTCCGCTTCCTGCATCGTGGTGATTAGATTTATACGCTGGTATCGTCCTCCCAGCAGAGAGAAGAGTCCAACGGGGTCGCTGTTTTTATCTGCGGCAAAACAGTCGGCATTGTATATAAACGCTTTGATATTTTTATGCACAACACTGTCTGTCATGCTGAACATGGTGTACTGACGCATGTTCCCGACAGATAAACTGATGTCTTGGACTGATATTTCGTGATCGGGACTGAAAGTAAGAGACAGTTTGCTGATTTCATTATAAATAACCTCTAAATCACTGCCACAGGCAATCCCGAGCATAGAAACTGCTTCCTGTGAAAGGCGAACAGATAACCGTTGCGCGTATTCGCTGATTTTTCCGGACGGATTAAAATTGTCATGCGTAATCAGTGTTTTGACAGCTGCAAACTGTTCGGCGTACTCCAGTACCTCTTTTTTTCAGGTCGGGAATTTTTTTAATAAGCGCATCCGTAATCAGGATGCGGTTGGCATCTTTACAGGCGGCATCAATCGACTGCAATACTTCTTTAAGTACATCCTGTTTTAGTTTATTGAGTTCGTGCAGGTTGTGAATGTGAACGAATTTTATGCCTTCATTGTCAAATAGGGAGTCGCTGCGCAGTTCGCTGATAAACCTGCGGAGGCCTTCCTCGCCTTCTGTTGAGAGTTCATCGCAATTAAGACGAGAAACAGATGCATGCGGATATTTTTTTTGCAGTTTGGTGATATTACCGGAAACCGCCTCCCGGATTTCAAACGGCTGGTTCCCATAAATCAGCAGATGTCTCTTCATGGGGAATAACACAATCGGAAGTACATATTTTTATCACACATTTGCAGACAGGCGGAGAGCCGCTTATAAACCGGACTTTTTTTCTGTAACTTTAACCTTCGCCGGACTGTCCTTTGAGGTCAGATAAGCGATACGTTCCTTAAACAACTGGTCCGGGTCAATATCACGGCGTCTGTCCATTTCAAAAATATGCACAATTACCGAGTCATAATCCAGCAGTATCCAGTTCTTTTCTTCTTTGCCTTCGACCGAATGCGCGTATACCCCCAGTTTTTTCAGTTCCGTCTCCAGTTTTTCTGCAATACCCTCGCAGTGTGCGTGAGATGTGGCGGAGCATACCAGCATGTAGTCCGTTTCATAATACACCCGCGAGTAATCATAGACTTGCGGTTCAATGCATTTAACACTTTCGCATATTTCAACGGCTTTATTTTTTAACTCTGTGGAATTCATGCTTAAAAAACGATATAAATTACCTTTATGGTTTTTGTGCGTTATATTACTTATCCTGCGTTTTAATCTTATCTTATTGCCGATATTTTCCTTATGATGCCGAATTTTTACCGGCACATCCGAGTGATGACCAAGAGAAAAATCGTGCGCCCGATTTTTCACAGCTACACCCCTGTCAATGAATTGTCATGGGGAATTGCCGTGGGGATATTTTGGCTGTTTACGCCTTTGCTGGGCGTGCAGATGTACGCAGTGCTGATTTGCTGGCTGCTGTCAAAATTTTTGTTTAAGTTTCATTTTGATATTGCAGTTTCTATGGCACTGGTATGGATTTCCAATCCGCTGACGGCGTTTTTTCTTTATTACGCATTTTATATTACCGGTTATTACGTTCTGATGCTTGCCGATTACCCGGTTGTTTATATGTCATTCGGACAGTTTCAGGATAATCTGTCTGAAATACTGACGCGGGATGATCTTGGTTATCTCGACAGTATCATCCTTGCGACCGAATATCTGCTGACCCAACTGGGTATGCCGATTATACTTGGTTCATTCTCGGGCGGTGTTTTTTTTGGTGTACTCGGTTATTTTGCCGGGCGGTGGCTGATTGTCCGCAGCCGCAAAAAGAAAGCCGCAAACCAGAACATGACCTACCGGGAATGGCGTTACAAATACGAAAAAACGCCGCGACTTAAAATCCCGATCCCCCGCGTAGTATTCTACTTCCATAATTTTTATCAGGTTTTTTGTAATGCCTTAAAAATTTTCCGGATCCATAAAGCGGATGGAGAGTGCATAAGGCTGCAGTTTTCCTTCACTGGCTCTTATTGCCCCGATAATCGGAAGTATCAGGTGCATCAGCAGCACTGCAACGATTGTTACAAACCCGACCAAAACAAACATCAGTAAAAGGCTGCATGCCATATAAATGATAAAACTGATAACCCAGTTAAAAATAACCCGTGCGTGTTTTCTGACCGTGCGGGATTCCTCTTTACCGATAACCCATAATATCAGGGGTGCCAGCAGTCCGAGACCCGGAAGCACAATTCCGAATAACAGCGAAATATGCATCAGTGCGCAGTAACTGTTTTCACGCATGCCCAGAATATATTTGGGGTGTCCTGCTCCGCTGAACAGGGGATTGATCGGAGTAAAATCTTTTTTTATACCTTCTGTCTGTGTCTGCGTTGAGCCGTCCGCTGTTTCATCATTAAGCGAACTTTCCTGTGCAGAATTTTGCCGGGCAGGCGCATTTAGATTGCCTAATATTTCAGCCTTTTTCACATCGTATTCTTCCTGAGTAATAATACCTTTTTCTTTGAGCGCATAAAGCTTTTCAAGTGTTTCGATTGACAGATAATCCATACAGTATTCAGATAAATCAGATGGTTAATAATAAACAGACAGTATCAGTCCAAACGCTGTCTGAGTGATTGTGCATGTGCAAACAGTTTTTCTTTATCGGCAAAATACGCAGCGGACTCCGCATGCTCCTTAAACAGATGTTCAGAATAGCGGATAACCGATGATTTTTTCTGGAAATCCGCCACTGACAGCGGAGAAGCGTACATTGCCGCCCGTTCTGTCGGCAGGGTATGGTTGGGTCCCGCGTAATAATCTCCGATGGCGACCCCGCTCCATTTTCCGATAAATATGGCCCCTGCATTACGAATAAGGTCAATTTTATGTTCATCTTTCAGCAGCACTTCCAGATGTTCCGGGGCGGTACGATTAACCAATTCAATTCCGTCTTCAATCCGGTCGCAAACGATAATTTTTCCGTGTCGCATTAATGATGCCTCAATAATTTTGCGCCGTTTCATTTCCGGCAGCCGTGCGGTCAGCATCTGTTGTACCTGTTCGGCGGTTTCCCGATTAACTGTAATCAGTACGGATTTGGCATCTTCATCGTGTTCTGCCTGCGCCATCATATCAAATGCGATAATATCTGCGCGGACATCCGGGTCATCATGCAGGATTGTAACTTCAGACGGACCGGCAACGGAGTCAATGCCTACCAAACCAAACACCTGCTTTTTGGCTTCGGCAACGTATTTATTGCCCGGTCCGCAGATTTTATAAACCGGGCGTATTTTTTCTGTACCGTACGCCATTGCGGCAACAGACTGCGCGCCCCCTGCTGCATATACTTCGCTGATATTCAGCATCCGGCAGCATGCCATTACATATTCATTCGGCAGTCCGTTCTGTCCGGGCGGGCTGAATACTGCAATTTCCGGAACACCGGCAAGTTGCGCGGGAATGATATTCATAAATACAGTAGACGGATACGCAGCCTGTCCGCCCGGCACATATATTCCTACCCGATCAATCGGTGTCACTTTCATGCCTAAACGTGTGCCTTTATGCTCGAAATTCCATGAGATCAATGCCGTGCGCCGGTGATACGTACGGATATTATCCGCCGCCTGTTCAAAAACAGTGCGGGTACGATAATCCAACGCTTCAAAAGCCTTATCCAAAGCTGATTGAGGCACACGTAACTGTTCAACAGAAATTCCGTCTATTTCAACGGTGATTTCCTTCAGTGCGCGGTCTCCGCCTTCCGTCACCCGGCGGATAATTTTACTGACTGTTTCGCTGACTGTGCTGTCAAAAACCTGTCGCCGCTCTGGAACAGAGTAATTTTGAATATCCGTAATTTCAATCATAGTCTGTTTTTCAGCAGTTAAGCGGCCGGTAAAGTCCGCGAAAGCGCTCAAATACATGGCAGTAAGCATTTACGGCGGATTTCACCGGATCAGTTACCTGTCCGGTTTTGGGTTTGGTCATAATCCGATCCTGCTGTCGAGGATTGACTGCGCACATCGCCAGCCGTGCCGCGCCGAACGCTGCGCCGTAATCACCGTGTTCAGGAACAGCTACCGGAATATCGAGTATTGTAGCAATTATTTCTGCAAAATTAGGTATCCGGCTTCCGCCGCCGACCAGCGGAAGTAAATCAAATTTATTACCGCACTCCTCCAGCGCGCGGATACAGTCTTTAAGTGCAAAGGCAATTCCTTCCAATACAGCACGAACAATATCAGCCTGTGTATGACTGCGGGCAAGTCCGATGAGTGAAGCTCTGGCATCGGCATTGTTATGCGGCGTCCGTTCGCCGGAAAGATACGGAAGAAATATAACTGATGAAGGGCCTTTATCGGCGGGAGCGAGTCCTTTAGTAAGTTCTTCCGGAGTTTTTCCCGTAAGTTCGGAAAACCAGTTCAGTCCGTCCATCGCGGACAGAATAACCGCCATCTGATGCCACGTACCGGGAACAGCATGGCAAAATGTGTGAATTCCGCTTTCCGGAGCCGCATTGAATGCCGGAGTCGTTGTCCAGATAACCCCTGATGTACCCAGAGACACAAAGGCATCGCCCGGGTTTACAGCCCCCAACCCGCATGCAGATGCTGCATTATCGCCGCCGCCGCCGGCAATTACCGGTTTTTCAGCAATACCCCAGCGCCGGCAAAGTTCATCTGACAGATACCCGGATACCTGATTGCCTTCGGTTAAGCCGGGCATATGGTTTTCGTTCAGTCCCGTTGCTGACAGCAGTTCCGCAGACCATTTTCTGCCGGCGGTATCCAGCCACATGGTACCGGCAGCGTCAGACATTTCTGACATAAATTCGCCGCTCAGCAAAAAGCGGATATAATCTTTAGGCAGTAAAATTTTTGCCGTACGTTTAAAATTTTCCGGTTCGTATTTTCTGATCCACTCTGTTTTGGGGGCAGTAAAACCCGGCATTGCACAGTTTCCGGTAATCTTTCTGAAAGACGGCACACGTGCTTCCAGTTCCCGGCATTCTTCAGCAGAACGTCCGTCATTCCAGAGCACTGCCGGTCTGATAATCTGCCCGTTTTTATCGAGCAGTGTCATCCCGTGCATATGCCCTGAAAGTCCGATGCCTTTCACCGCGGATATTTCTTTAGGGTGGTTTTGCTTCAGATTATCCACCGTTTTCATTACAGCATCTGCCCAGTCCTGCGGGTTTTGTTCGGACCATCCTTCATGCGGACGCTGAACGGTCAGCGGACACGAAGCACTGCCGATAATTCTCTGTTCCTCATCCGTCAGCAGTGTTTTCACCGATGACGTTCCTAAGTCTATACCTAAATACATCTTATACTAATACCCGGCAGATCAGTTATTTCCATACAGCATAATACGATTCAGCATAATACACCCAAAATATTATGGCTAATATTTAGATGATTTGTTTTTTGTAAAAAAAAGAATACAATAAATACCTTTTATCTAAAACTGACTTCTGTCCGATCTAATCAGAGCTGATATTTTGCGTATAGATGTTTCGTTAAAATATGAAACAACGATACGCAGATAAGCCCCTGTTTATTTATTTTCTTATCTTATTTTCCATTATTAAATTAACCGTATGACCGACATCAGAAATATTGCGATTATCGCTCACGTTGACCACGGCAAAACCACACTGGTTGACCGTATTATTAAATACTGTGCCCAGTTTAAGGAAGGTGCGGAAACCGACTCGGCCGATGTGCTGGATAACAATGATCTGGAGCGCGAGCGCGGGATTACCATTGTTTCTAAAAATCTGGCGGTGGAATTTAACAGCGTCAAAATCAATATCATTGATACGCCGGGACACGCTGATTTCGGCGGAGAGGTGGAGCGTGTGCTGAATATGGCGGATGGTGTACTGTTGCTGGTAGACGCTTTTGAAGGACCCATGCCGCAGACACGTTACGTTTTGAGTAAAGCGATAGAGTTGGGCAAAAAGCCCATTGTGGTTATCAATAAAGTGGATAAGCCCAACTGTGATCCGCAGAAATCCTACGAGATGGTGTTTGATCTGATGTGTAATCTGAACGCCACCGAAGACCAACTGGACTTTCCGGTAGTTTACGGTTCTGCCAAACATGGGTGGATGAGCCTGGATTATAAACAGCCGGCGACAGATTTAAGTGCTTTACTGGAAATGGTGGTAAAACATATACCTGTTCCCAAGGTCAGCGAGGGTTCTGTTCAAATGCAGATTGCTTCTTTGGAATATTCAAAATATTTGGGCAGAATTGCCGTCGGCAGAATCTACCGCGGAGAGATCAGCGAAGGCAGTATGTACGGGCTTGTTAAGCGGAACGGTTCCGTAGAAAAATTTAAAGTGAAAGATATTTTCGTCTATGAAAATCTGGGTAAACGGAAAGTAAAATCGGTTCAGGCCGGTGATATATGCGCCGTCAGCGGGATGGAAGATTTTGAAATCGGGGAGACGATTGCCGATGCGGATAATCCTGTTGGTTTGCCCACAATTCCGATTGATGAGCCAACTATGTCTATGCTGTTTACGATTAACAATTCCCCTCTCTTCGGGCGGGACGGTAAACTGCTGACTTCCCGTCATCTGAGGGAGCGGCTGATGCTGGAAATGCGCAAAAATCTCGCACTGCGCGTGGAAGAAGTCGGCAGTGATTCATTTTTAGTGTACGGGCGCGGTGTGATGCACCTCTCGGTGCTGATTGAAACCATGCGCCGGGAAGGGTATGAACTTCAGGTCGGGCAACCGCAGGTAATTACTAAAGTAGTGAACGGTGTTAAGCAGGAGCCGGTTGAGACTTTGTATATTGACACGCCCGAGGGAAATGCCGGTAAGGTGATTGAAGCGGTATCTCTCCGAAAGGGCAACATGCTGGTAATGGAACCAAAGGGTGATTTTACTCACATGGAATTTGAAATTCCTTCGCGCGGCATCATCGGATTGCGGACAAGCATTCTGAATATTACCGGCGGCGAAGTGGTTTTTGCACACCGGTTTAAGGAATACCAGGAATGGAAAGGCGCGGTTCCTTCTCGTATCAACGGCGTTTTGATTGCGCACGAGCCGGGATTTTCCAATGCGTACGCCCTCTTTCACTTGGAAGACCGGGGACGGTTTTTTATTGGTGACGGTGAAGAAGTATATGAGGGGATGATTGTCGGTGAGCATACCCGCGACAATGATTTAATCGTAAACGTAAATAAAACCAAGAAACTGACCAATATGCGTGCGTCCGGTTCGGACGAAAAAATACGCCTGACGCCCCCTCTGGAGATGTCTCTGGAAGAATATATGGAGTACATTCAGGAGGATGAATACGTGGAAATAACGCCGAAAGTTTTGCGTCTGCGCAAAATACATCTGAAAGAACACGAGCGCAAACGTAAATAATCTTAACCGGTTTTTGTGTTACATCGTCCGCCTGATTGCGGAGGTTCTCCTGCCTGATTACTTCCGCATATAAGTTTGCCATTCCCGGATTATTTGTTTTTTTTCTGCCGGGCTGACTTCTAAATACAGCGATTTTTTAGGCAGTGCGCCACTTGCAAAATCTTTGGGCATCGGAATATGTTTCACGGGAAACATCCACTGTGTTTCCGGCAGAATAGCCTGTCCTTCTTCAGATACCAGATATTCCAGAAATTGTTTAGGCGAGTTTTTGTTTCGGAGAAGATTTTAGAATTGCCGCCAATTCTGTCTGAAAATAGTTCCCCTCTTCGAATAAAACTGCGCCGTAGCGGTCATCCTGCTCTGCCAGACGGTGATAGGCCGGTGAGGTTGTGTAACTCAATACCATATCCGCTTCTCCTTTAATGAAGAGAGCGTATGCTTCCGACCAGCCCGGTGTCACGGTAACTGTCCGCTTTGCCAGAGCAGACCAAGCCTGTCCGGCGTCTTTTCCGTAAATCTGTTTAATCCATAACAGTAAACCGAGTCCCGGTGTTGAAACGCGCGGATCCTGAATAATCAGCGTAGGTGATTTTTGTTTGCTGCTGATAAGGTCTTTAAGTGAGCCTGGCGGGTGTGTTAATTTATCTTTACGATAAACAAATGCCAGCCAGCCGTAATCGTAGGGTAAAAACAGCGGATTATCCCAAGCCCGGGGCAACGCGTTCAGGTTTTTCAGTGAAATGCCGTGCGGAATAAATAATCCGCTGTCCGTTGCTTCGGCAGATAATCCGCCGTCAAGCCCAAGTACAACATCTGCTATGGGATTTTTCTGCTCGAGCCTTACCCGGGTTAAAATCGCGGCCCCGTCTTCAAGTCCTTTAATTTTGAGTTTGCATCCGCACTGCTTTTCAAAGCCGGCAACGAGTTTGGGACCGGCTCCCCATTCTGTAGTTATGCTGTCATAAGTATATACAGTCAGCGTTTCCTGTCCGAATGCCGGGGCCCCGTAAATTCCATTGAAAATAATTATGGAAACGGCAAGGGAAGTGATTTTTTTGTATAAACAGAAGCGATTATTTTTGTACATTTTCAAATAAGTAAGATGTTTTAACGGAACGGATTAGCTGAAAAAACGGGAGAGGCGGTGTAAATTTAATGCAGTTAAAATATGGTACGTGACCGTGCCTGCATAATCTGCAAGTTCCATCACCGTAATTTCTTCGCTTCCGTCTTTACCTATTAGTGTGACAGGAGTTCCTTTTTCCGAACCGGTAATATGTGTAATATCAACAATCATCGCATCCAGAGAAACACCCCCGATAATTGGAGCGGACCGGCCCTTAATCAGTACCCGGCCTTTATTGCGCAGACGCGGATAACCGTCCCCGTAACCAATTGGAATGACTGCAACGGTCATCGGTTTTTCTGCGGTGAAACGCATACCATAACCCACACTATCCCCCGGTGCCAGTATTTTGTCAAATGAAATATGACTTTTTAGTACGATGGGCGATTCTAATTCCTCTCCGTTAATTTTAATCCGGCGACAGACTTTTGACGGATAAATCCCGGTGAGCAGGGTACCCATCCGTACCATATTATAATGTGCTTCGGGCAGGTCAAGATAACCGCCCGAATTGCACGCGTGAATGTATTTTGGGAGCGGGTGAACCTGACGGATACGGTCAATAATTCCGTTGAAGACCGCAATTTGCTGTCGCGCAAATGTTTTGTCAGCCTCATCTGACTGCGCAAAATGAGTCATCAGTCCTTCAATTTCAATAAACGGCATGCCTGCAGCCGTCCGGAAGAATTCGGGGACCTCTTCGGGTTTTAATCCGTACCGGCTCATCCCGGTATCCGCTTTGATGTGGATTTTAACAGGTATCTGTTGTTCTTCCGCAATTTTGTGCAGTTTTTTCAAAGTTACTGCAGACTGCATTTGAAGACTGAATTTTTGCCGGACACATGTTTCAAGCTCATAATCCGCCCGCTCACCTAAAATCAAAACAGGGGCTTCGGGAAAATGACTCCGCAGTTCCTCCGCTTCCTGTACGTTGCTGCAACAAAGGTAAGACGCCCCAAAATTGAGAGCCGACCCGGCCATATTTATCATTCCGATGCCCAATGCGTCATCTTTGACGACTGCCATAAATTCTACACCGTCCGGCATATCGTTCAGCAGGAGTTTCAGGTTTTTTTTCAGAATCGCGGACGATACAGAAATGACTCCGCGTGTCTGCGGCGGAAGGTCGTTACTGCGACGGAAGAATTTTTCCACCTCTTCCCGATCAGAAAAAAATATTTTTTTCTTGCGGATAATCTGATACTGCTCTTGCCCCTTCCCGGCAATTACAACTGTATCTCCCTCGCCGGCACCGGCAAGCGCATCCCGAATTGCTTGTGCCCGATCAATTTCCGTATAAACTTTTTTTTGAAATTCCTTTGGAATCCCCGCACGGATTTCAGAGATAATGCCCGCCGGCTCTTCAGTGCGGGGATTGTCGGATGTAATTCTGACTTCATCGGCAAATTCTGCGGCAATCATGCCCATCAGAGGGCGTTTGGTGCGGTCCCGATCACCTCCGCAGCCAAACACACAGATTAATTTTTTACCGGTCAGCGGACGTACCGCGGTAAGCAGATTTTTAAGTGAGTCAGCCGTATGTGCATAATCAATAAATATCTGAATGCCGGCAGGATTTTCCACACGCTCAAACCGTCCTTTGACAGAACCGGCAGATGCCAATGCCTGTGCAGTTTTTTCTGTGGGTTCTCCGTCTGTTGCGGCACAGGCAAATGCCGCCAGTGCGTTGTAAATATTAAACAGTCCGGGAAGCGGCACAGAAAGAGTTGTCAGATAGTTGCCGCGAAAGTATACCCGGAAGCGGCTCCCGGCTCCGGTCATTTCTTCCGGATACGCAGTGAAATCACATTCTTTATTTTTAATTCCGTAAGTATAGGGTTTAACCGTCCCGGAAGCGATGCGTTCAGAGGGAACAGCATCATAAAATTCTGTCCATTCACTTTCGTCTGCGTTAAATAAAGCGTGTGTGGTTATACTGTTCGCGCCGGCAGCCTTAAAAAATTTTAATTTTTCTTTTTTGTAATCATCGCGGCTGATATGAAAGTCGAGGTGATCTGCACTCAGGTTGGTAAAAACCGCCGTGTGGAAATTCAATGCGGCGTTGCGCCGATAGTACATGCCGTGACTGGTTACTTCCATAAAAACAATCTGCACTCCGTCATGACGCATCCGGTCGCCGAATTCAAAAATATCGGTTGCTGTTGGGTTGGACAGCAGACCCGGCGGGAACGTCTGCGAGGGAGTAAAAACGCCGATTGTTCCGATATAACCCGTTTTGTAGCCCAGTGAGCTGTAGATACTTTCTAAAATCTGACAGGTTGTCGTTTTGCCTTTTGTGCCGGTAATTCCGATAATTTTCATACCGCGAAACGGGTCGGCATAGAAGATACGGCATACGAGTGCCATCAAAGTATTAAGGTCTCCCTTTTCCGCACGGATAATCGTAACCGCTTTATCCGCCGGTATTATAATTTCATCTGTTTTTGATACAAACAGTATACGTGCGCCGGCGTCTAACGCCTGCGGATACATGTTCAGTGCATTACCGGAAATATGAGCTTCCTGAAATTCTTCTTCTTCAAGGCAGAAATATATGAAACCGGGCTTTATTTTTTGAAATCCCACGCGATACCGCTGACCTGTATATCGGTCGTGCCGGTAATATTGAGTTTATAATCAGCGGGGAGGGCGTTCAGAATATCATTCAGGAGGGAAGTACGGGATGGCATAACGAACAGTGAAGTATTTTTCTAAAAATTCTGCCCGAAGCGGACAGAGCCAAAACTGTAAAAACTTTTTTGCTGTAAAGGGGCAGAGCGGATAAAAAATGCCCGAAAAATATTGTGAAATTAACTGATAATTCCTGATTCTTTATTATGGGTATGAATTTTAAGCATATTGGTCGTTTTTTCCTTAAAGTCAGGCAATCCGCCGGTAATGATAACAGTACTGCCGTCTTCTACTTTCAGTTTTTCAGAGAGGATTTCCTGTAGACCTTTAAAAAAAACAGGACTGTTAATAATCACCGGTAATTTATATGCCCGGATGCCCCAGCTGAGAGCAAGCCGGCGCACAATTTTGTCTTCATCCGTTATTGCGATAATCGGAATACCCGGGCGGTATTTGGAAAGTTGCCGGGCGGTGCCGCCGGAATGCGTAACACAAAGAATAAGTTTTGCCTGCATATCTTTTGCGATACGCACAGCAGCGCGGCAGATCAGTTTCGTGGATTCGTTTGTAAAATTTCTGAATTTGATTGGATCCGATTCATCCTGCCATTTTTCATGGTTGATCTTTTTTTCTACCAGTTCAATAATTTCCCGCATTGTTTTGACGGATTCTTCCGGGAATTTGCCGGATGCGGTTTCTCCGGACAGCATCACGCAGTCTGCGCCATCAAGAACGGCATTTGCAACATCGTTGGCTTCGGCACGGGTCGGACGGGGGTTTGCCTGCATGGAGTCTAACATTTGAGTAGCAATAATAACCGGTTTTCCCTCATTATTACATTTCTGTACAATTTTCTTCTGAATAACAGGCACTTCAGCGGTCTCCATCTCTACCCCTAAATCTCCGCGCGCAACCATAATCCCGTATGAGGCTTCGATAATGGCATTGATCGCAGACTCATTGACCGCTTCGGGTTTTTCAATTTTCGCAATGACAGCGATGTCGCTGTTCAGCCTGCGGATAATTTTATTAATTTTACCAATATCTTCTGCGTTTCTGACAAACGAAAGCGCGATAAAATCCAAATTATTTTCTACAGCAAAACGCAGATCAAACTCATCTTTTTCTGTCAGAGCCGGTGTGCTCAGAGCGACATTCGGCAGGTTCATTCCTTTATTGGATTTCAGTTGTCCGCCATGAGTGACTTCGCATGAAATAATATTGCCGTCAACGGATTTAACCTGTACTTCCAGCAGTCCGTCATCAATCAGAATACGGTCTCCGGGCTTAACGTCTTTGGACATGTCCCGGTAAGTTGTGGAAACCATATGTTCGTCCCCTTCTATACTTTCACCGGTAGTAATTTTTAGGATGTCCCCCTTTTTTATTACCGTTCCGTCTTTAACTTTTCCGGTACGAATCTTCGGACCCTGCAAATCCCCCAGAATAGCAATATTGCGCTGTTCTTCCTGTGCAATTTGACGAATGGTCTGAATCCGTTGTTTGAACTCATCATGTTTGTCATTTACGTGTGAAAAATTAAGCCTGAAGATATTTGCGCCCTGACAAATCAGTTTTCGGATCATGTCAGGGCTGTCAGATGCCGGTCCCAAGGTCGCAATGATTTTAGTATGTTTGAAAATCCTTACGGAACCGCAGATAGAATTAGGCAACATTTAATTAAAGGCGGAGGTTAAAGAAAAATTCAGAAATTAGTAAGGCAATATAAATACCTTAATACGTTCAGCACGGTACTGACTTTACAGCATAACTGCGGATTTTGCTACACCAACCCGTATTATTTTTGCGTCCGGCGGATTTTGCGGATAATTTTATAATCCTGCCGGTGTAATTTTTGTGCCTGTCCGGTAAAATCTTTGTCTTTTCCGAGTTTATTCCGATATTTAAGTTTCGTTATGAGTAAGGTTATTTTGGAAAATATTTCTAAAACATTTGAAGCATCCGCCGGTGCGACAGTGGATAATTTCACTTTCCGCATAGAGTCCGGAGAATTTATTGTGTTGCTGGGGCAGAGCGGGTGCGGAAAAACGACACTTTTGCGGTTAATTTCCGGACTGGAAAAACCGGATACGGGGAATATCTATATTGGAGAAAAAAATGTGACGTGGATGCCACCCAAAGATCGTGAAGTGGCGATGGTATTTCAGAATTACGCGCTCTATCCGCACCTGACAGTGTATGAAAATATGATGTATCCGTTGGCAATGCTTAAAATCCCGCAGCAGGAAAAAGAAGAGAGGATTGCCAAAAATGCAGGTATGCTGAAAATCGACGGGCTGCTCAAAAAAAAGCCGGGTCAGCTTTCCGGCGGACAGAAACAGCGCGTTGCGATTGGCAGAGCTTTGGTCAGGCGTCCGAAGGTATTTATGTTTGATGAGCCGCTTTCCAATCTGGATGCCAGACTGCGGGACGAACTCCGCCATCAGATTGCTGCCCTGCATGCCGAACTAAAAATTACTACGCTTTATGTAACCCATGACCAGCATGAAGCTATGTCGCTCAGTGATCGCATTGTACTGATGGATAAAGGTAATATCGCACAGACAGGTACACCGGAAGAAATTTATAACCGGCCGGCAAATATATTTTGTGCGGGATTTCTTGGATACCCTAAAATCAATTTACTGCCGGCGGAATACCGTGAGACCGGATATATTACTCAGCCTGATCTCAATCTGTCATTTTTGCCTGTTCCGGAAAATCTGCCGGCAGATAAAGCCCTTCATAAGTTTACCATAGGGGTACGCCCGGAAACAATTGAAATTTTACCGCTCGGGGAGGCAGGAACACCTGCGGAAATTCTGATGTCTGAATTTTACGGCAACCGCACACACTACTTTGCCGTGTAAACGGGATGGAATTGTGGGTGGACTCAAATTACTCCGGGCATGCCAAACAGCGGGACTGTGTGTTGCGTGTACGGACAGAAGAATGCCATGTCTTCAATGCATCCGGGTGTTTGGTAACAAGAAGTCCCCGGACGGCTTAATTGATTATCTCCTGTTCAAATATTGCGCATACCGCAGAACTGACTTTGCTGATAACAAATTTCAGCCTGTCAGGTAAACAACTGTATGGATGCTGATCATATAAATCAGCATGCCGACAATATCAATCGATACCGTAACAAAGGGACCGGTGGCAATTGCCGGGTCAATCGAGAGCGCATTAAACAGCATCGGCACAGTTGAGCCGAAAAAGGATGCCGCCAGCATTGAGCAGATAATGGCTGCGGATACGGTAATTCCCAAATTTACCACTCCCTCAAATTCAAGCTCTGAAGTGAAATAAAGCATGCCGCCGAATGCGGTTCCCAGTATTAAAGCAGTCAGCAGTTCGCTGATTAGTACGTGCCGCAGACGGCTGATATGGATTTTGCCCGTTGCCAGCCCTCTGACAATCACGGTGGATGCCTGATTTGCTACGTTTCCGCTCATTCCGCCGATAACCGGTACAAATGCCAAAAATTCAATACGCGGAATCGCATCCGACAGCCAGCCCATAATTTTGACCGTTATCATCCCCCCCATGAATGCAACCGCCAGCCACGGAAAACGGCGCAAGGCACTTTTTATCGGTGACGGCGCGGAATATATGTCTCCTGAAGCACTGCCGGCCAGTTTCATAATATCTTCGGTGGTTTCCGCCCGGATAATGTCAATAACATCGTCCACTGTAATAATACCTTTCAGGACGCCGTTATCAGTCACAGGAATTGCAGACAAATTGTAGTGTTCCACCGCTTTGGCAGCTTCTTCCTGGTCGGTCATGGTTTCAATATGAATGACGTCATCATTCATAATATCCGCGAGCCGGCGGTTGTTGGGCTGAAATACAAGTTCACGGAGAGATACGACGCCCTTCAGGATTCCTTCGTTATCGGTTACATAGACATAGTTTGCCGTTTCTACTTCTTCACCGCGCTCTTTGATCAGGTTAAGTGCTTCCAGAACGGTATGTGTTGAGGGGGCTGAAATAAAATCCGTACTCATCATCCGTCCGGCAGACTCTTCCGGATATTCCAGCATCATGCGGGTCAGCGCATAATCCCGGTTGTCCATGGTTCGGCTCAGCCATGCCGCTTCATCTTTATGCAGCGAAGATAAAATGCTGACCGCGTCGTCATTGAATATTTCGCGGAAGATGTCCTTTACCAGTCGCTCCAGCTGATTTTCCCGACAGTATTCAATAAACCGATTCAGTGCATCTGAAGAGAGTTCAGGGACTATTTCTGCCAAATCTGCCGGTTTATAATTGATCACCATCGGTAACAGCACGCTAAATTCGTCCCGGTCTGTATGGCACAGAACATAAGCAATGTCATTGCTCTTAAGGTCGGACAGAATATTCTCCACTGCACTTAAGTTTTCTTCGTGCAGGTGAGCTGTGATGACGGACAGAATATCGTCTTTGTCCTGGAGGTGTACCATACCGGGAATTAGGCGGTGCGACGGATATACAGAGTCAAAACCCTTTTCATCAGGCTAAATATAACGGGAAAGCAGATTTTCCGCGTATTCCTGACGTCCGGAATGGACCTGTGGAGATAAATTATGCTTAAGCACATGTTCATGGAGTGATTCCAGACTTGCCGAAGCGGAGAAGATTTGTTTGCCGGTATCGCTCTTCCACTTCTCATAGCGCGCGGCGCGCAGGGCTTCCAGTTTTCCGTCTTTGAAGTATCTCTGCCGCAACAAGCAGTCCGCGCGCGCAAATATCCATCCCGCCGATATGTGCATACAGCAGGTCATCATGGTCAATCGATTGGCGGCGCAGTTTGGCGTCAAAATTCAGCCCGCCGGTTGTAAATCCGCCGGCTTTGAGCACTTCATACATAGCAAGTGTGATGTCGTGCAGGTTGTTCGGAAACTGGTCGGTATCCCAGCCGCAACGGTCATCTCCTCGGTTCATATCCAGCGAACCAAATATGCCCAATACGGAGGCTAATGCAATTTCATGTTCAAAAGTATGTCCGGCAAGGGTTGCATGGTTGGCTTCAATATTGACTTTAAATTCTTTTTCCAGTCCGTAATGCTTCAAAAAGCCGTACACAGAAGCTACATCATAATCATACTGATGTTTAGTCGGTTCCTGCGGTTTAGGCTCAATCAGCAGCGTCCCCTTAAACCCGATTTTGTGTTTATGATTAACCACCAGCGATAAAAAGCGGGCAAGCTGATCCAGTTCTCTTTTAAGGTCAGTGTTCATAAGGGTGTCATAGCCCTCGCGTCCGCCCCACAGCACATAATTTTCGCCCTTAAGGCGGTGTGTCATTTCCAGCGCATTCTTGACTTGTGCGGCGGCATACGCAAATACGTCCGGTTCCGGGCTGGTAGCGGCCCCGGCCATATAGCGTTTATGGCTGAAAAGATTTGCCGTACCCCACAGCAGTTTAATGCCGGTCTCATCCATTTTTTTTCTGAGAATGTCTTCCGAGACGGCTAAATTTCTTTGTCCTTCTGCAAAGCTGTTTCCCAATGAAACAACATCTGCGTCATGAAAACAGAAATAGGGTACATCGAGTAGTTTGAATAACTGAAAAGCGTAATCGGCTTTGGCTTTCGCTGCATCAATCGGATCGGGATAATTTGCCCAAAATTTGGGAAAGGTGGGTTCCCCAAAAGGATCAGAGCCGTTGCCGACAAAGTTATGCCAATAACATACTGCAAACCGCAGATGCTCCTTCATTGATTTTCCGTTCACTAAACGCGTCGGATCATAATAGCGGAACGCCAGAGGGTTATCTGTCTGCGGACCTTCATAGCAGATGGGGGAGTCAATGGAAAAAAATCGGGTAGACATAGACATTTACAGGCAGAAACAATCAGGTACAAAAAGCGAAATATCTAAAGTATAGCCCGGATAGGTTCCGGTGTCAATCATCGCTGTCCCCCTTTTTACGAAATGGCTCCCGGATTTGCTCAAATGTTTCATGTGAAACATTTTAACAGCCTGTTAATAAAAGGAACCCGGCGAAGGACGGAATATTTATTATTTAAAGAGTTGCAAAAAATAATTTACCTTTCAGAAACTTTTTTTTCCTCGGTGTACTGCCTGATTTGCTCAAACGGCGGGAATTTTTTTTGTTCTGTCAGGTAAACCATATTTTCCAGCCGTACCCAACCAAACTCTTTGATTCGGTTGGTATTAATTCTCGCCCACTCTCCGTGTATCTCGTGAATATAGACCTGTTCCCATTTCTTTAAATCCTGCCCGATAAACGCATCATCGGTTGTATCTGTTTCGTACTGTAACGGCGATTTATACGTAATCACATCATCTGCGCGCAGATTTTCATTCGCATAATAATGACGGAACAGTGACCTTGCCGTCAGTTCCTGATAATTAACTGCGCGGAGAAAGCGATCGGGGCGTATCATCAGACCAATTCCAACCGGCGATGATTTTTTAGTTTCATAATAATACTTAGGTTCGCGTGAGACATCCGTTTTGTCTTCACAGTCGCGCGGATTATTTTGCAGTTTGATAATCGCGGTGGACGTTTCACCCCTCCATCCGAAGCGAAGTTGTCCTTCTGTTGTCTGAAAAGAAGAAATATATTCCGGGTTTACATTGAGTGCCGTGATTTTGTATTGAGTACGATCCTGCGGATCCGGTGTGCCGGTATAAATAAACAGGCATTTTTTCATGAACTTCCCCTCAAATGCATTAAATTCATGTGCATCCCAATACAGTCCGTAAATTACATCACCGCTGTCATATTTATATATAACCGTTTTTTCGTAATCCGCTGTAAGCCCCCCGCGGTTGTTAAAATTTTTGAGATAGCGCGGATTGAAGTTACGGTAAAAGGCAGTGTCATCAAACTTTACCCACCCATGCTTAAAACTTTTGTATTCGTAAAAATCTACCCACCATTCGGCAACGGGTTTAAGGTCCGCATTAAACGGCAAGGGACGCTTATCGTAAAACAGGTCTACCACACAAAACTGTTCAGCCGTACCGGCAATCAGCATATACGGGTCCTGATAATACGAATAATACTGACTGCCGGTGGGAATATAGACACGGTCAACGCCTTCCCGGCAGTTTAAGTAAAATGCCTGCCCGGCGGTGTATGCTACGGGATTTATGAAACGCAGGACGGAATCTCTTAAATCTGCAAAATCGCCCGGCACATTTTCCAATATTTCACCGCCAAACTCTTTACCAGTTTATCTGTCTGCGCTTTGGGCGGATTAGGAGGCAATGCGGCCAACCGGTTTTGATATGCCAGGGCTTTATCAATATCAGCAAAAGCGGGCAGTTCTTTTTTCTTATGGATGAGCAGAGGGTATCCCCGCATTCCCCAACCCGGATAACGCAGTTCTTTTGCAGGAGCCTCTGTCTGTCCCTGTGCGGGCAGTAAAGTGTTATTAAAAAACAGCAGACAAAGGATGACGGTTAGCCGGCAGGACATATGCCCTCGCCCAATCAGGCTGATAAAACCCGGCATCCGGAAGAAAACAGCGGATTCCCTATTAATTACGGGACACAGCATGATCTTTGTCAAAATTTAATACAGAATGCAGAAGCCCCAGCAGTTTAATCTGCCGGTCTTTTTTGATGTAGTGAGAGTTAATCAGAATACTTTGTCGTATTAGGTTATTGATATTAATCGCCAGTTCATTTTTGAACTTGTCTCCGCTCCCTATTTTTAACGGGGTATAATCTGTCAGCAGGACAATATTTGCCTCCGGGAGATACGCTTTTACTTTATAAATATACGCCAGCAGATTGCGCAGGTGATGCTTTTGGTCATTGGCAATAATAAAAAATACTGTATTTTCATCCAATTCCCGATAATTCGTGAAGTCGTAATTAAACTGCCGGGTGGAAATTTTGCCCGCTATATCCAGCATCACAGACAAAATTTCCCTTATATCTGTTGCGCAGAGCAGTGAAGATTCATCTTTGTCGTGTATAATCAGCACCCGGCTGATTTGCGCGGAAGGAATCAGCAGACGGTCTTTTTTCTGAATATTACGTAGGACTTCGTTTTTAATCGTGCCGGTAAGCGCGGCAGCAAGGTCACTGAATTTTTTAATCAGCAGGAGGAAATCAAATTCGCCGTACACTTTAATCAGTTCAGCCGCCAGATCCTCGATGGTTTTCATGCTCTCTTCACCCAGTTCTTTAGTATCGTTAATCATACCGGATGCGGCTTTAATTCGGGCGATTGTCTGATTAAACTTACCGTCAATTTTGTCCATCTCCTGAAACAGTATTTTTATATCGCGTGTCAATACTGATTTTTCAGCCTCTTTCTGTTGAATGTTTTCCGCGAGTTTAATCCGTTCAGCCTCTATTGAATTATTGATCCCGGAAAAGCGAGTCATCAGGTCTGTAATCTTTTGTTCCCTGTCCAGCAGAGTATTCAGTAATTCTCCGGCACTTTCAACTTCTCCCTGTAATTTCTTATAATGCTCACGAAGTGTCCGTTTCAGTCGTTCTTCGGAGTCTAAAACCTGTTCATAGTTTTTCAGTTCCAGATGGATTTTTTTGGCTTCCGGGTGTAGGTCTTTAGCAGCATCTATCAGCGTTTTCTCCACATCCGGCCCAAAGATGATAAACCCGGCATTCTGCGGAATTTCCAGTTGGTTGCCGATGTAAAAGATGTCTTCCGGGATTTTATCATGCTGAATACAGAACTTAATAAAGCTGATGAAGATACCGGAAAACGTAATAAAACATACCCGGTGCTGAGTAATGTATTCCAGCTCCTCATCGCTAAAGTTAAACACACGATTGGTCGACAGTTCGTGAGTTTTTTCCGGAAAGATGAACTTCAGCAGAAATTTGGCGAACGCATAACTGAACATACGCTGTTTTTCTACCACTTTGGATAGTTTTTGGAAGACAGACTTAAATTCTTCTTCCTTTCTTGTCAGTTCGTTGCCGGCTTGAGTCAGCGCGTGTTCTGCCTCATCCCTTTTAGCGAGTAACTCCGCTTTTTTTTCGGAACCTCCCGCCGCCTGCTGTTCCAATTTTTTTACTTTTTCCGTCAGTAAAAAATGTTCACTGCGGATTGCTTCAAAGCGGTCTTTGGTGTCCTGTTTAATTTTGACTTTAATGCTGTTCGGGAGTCAATTTTTTCCAACAGTTCCGGGCTGAGGTTCTTTTTCAATAAAGAAAAAATCAGTTTCAGCAGAAGTACTACTGTTTCTATCAGATATATTTCGATGTTATTCTGATTTTTCTGTTTTTGAAGCATCTGAATACGCCGGTCTGTTTCCCGCGTAATGTACTGAATGACTTCTTCTTTGTTTTGGAGATTGATGTTATCCCGCGCAATAATTTCCTGATAACTTGCCTCTATTTCCTTTGGAATTTCTACCGCAACTGCGCCGGCAAGTGACGGATGTGTCTCAAGTACAGGCTTTTCCGATGACATACAGACGTACAGTCCGTAATTATTAGAGAGCATGGAAATACCGGAGACAACCTTCGGGCAGACACCTTTCCACTCCGGGTTTTTCAGCAGTGTCATCAGCCGGGTCACCCTCAGTGAAGAGGGCGTTTTCGCAAGATAGCTCGAGAATAATTGCCAAAACCCGTCACTTTTTTCATCCGCCGAAGCCAATCCGTATAGTAACGCAGTTGCGCCGGCAGTGGCCCGGTGTTGCTTTAACCGGGCAATAAATCTGTTGTATTCTACCGAGATGCTGTCAAAAAAACTGAAGATAAGTTCTTTATCCTGTTGAGGCTGAAGGCTGTCGTTTCTCCCGGGGGCGACAGCCAGTTCAGGAAATACCGCTGTCAGTTCTTCAATAAATTTACGGGATACTCCCGCCAGGTATATTTGCAGGCTGCTCCGCACACTTTAAGTAATTTGTACAGAGTTTTTTTGAAATCCTCCGAGAAATCAGTTCGTTAAGGTTACTCTCTGCAAAAGAGATAATGACCTCTTTGTTGAGAAACACCTTCTCCAGATAATTGTCTGTTTCCTGCTGACTATACGTGTTAAAGGTATTCTGATGCGGGATTTCTGTATGTATCTGTCGCGACAGCTGATCGCGCAGTTCCGAAGGAAACCCCGGTGCCATATATCCGATGACCAAGTGCCGGAGTTGTTCGGCACATTCTTTTTCCAATGACGGAGTCAGTTTGTACAGCAGACGCCCGGCATCATTTTCCATTTCTAAAATGAGCGCGAATTGGGCCAGCACCTCCGTCTTCTCCGGAAGATATTTTTTAGCAGGAGATTTGTGCAGTATTTCGTGGAGATTTTTTTTATCACTCTCTGTTACGTCCTTTGGGAGCATCTCATAAATCATCCGTTTGTCTTTGCTGTTGATGCCGTTCAGCAGACGGTGATATTTGCAGCATAATGCTCAAGCAGGTTAAAAACATGTGTATCAAAGACTACACTTAAGAACTCTATTTTCTCGCGATAGTCCATGCATACTTCAATTTCGCGGTACTCTGTTTTTTCCAAATAAGCGAGAATTTCAGACACAGACACATCGGACTTATCCCGGTTAAAAGCCGCGGCATTTTCAAAGCAGGAAATATTGGTGATGTGCTGTTTTTTGAGCTCTTCCTCCAGAATACCGCTGATGCCTTCCGGCAAAATCATTGCAAACTTACGGAGTTTGATAATTTCCTCTTTTTCCTTTTGGAGTTCGTGTAATGATCCAACCAGTTTATTTTCGTTGATATGCCAGATAAATGAGGTAAAAATTCTGAGACTGTCTGGTTTTATATGATAATTTCCGCCCGTATTTTCCATTTGCAGGAAGCACTGAAAAAGAATGAGTCCAACTCTCAACGCATATATCTGCCGGTTTTCTGCCAAAAATTCCTTCAGCGTGACCGGATCATCCAGTACCAGTGTTTGTTCAGTTCCTTTGTCTCCCTTGTACGACAGGGTAAACCGAATACGGTTTTTTGCCAGTACATTCAGTTGGTCGTTTAGATTCCCTGCCAGTACGGGGATGCTCTCATCCATCAGTCCGGCACTCATGCAGGTCATGATGTCTTTCAGATCAGGATGAAACAGGGGAGAGTTGGTCTGGTTTGAATGGGGCGCATATATCCCTTCCCGCAGAGAAATCAGGCAGAAATCAGGATTTTTATTTACGGTCAGACTCCGCCGCAGATTATAATTTTCCTGATTTAGGATAAAAATTGCTTCCCGCCTGATTTTTTGCAGGTGGCTGTTTTTCTGTTCGAATTCCTGTCTCACCCGGTCGCGTATCATCTTCTGTAAGGAAGGTGTGATATTGAGGCTGACGAAGTGGATCGGAATCGTGAGTATTTTCTGATTTTAAGCAAATCCTTAAAATGCAGTTAAACCGTGTCTGAATTCCTGTATATCATATCGTGGCTTTTACAAAGCCTAAAGGAGTTTTTAACTATTCATCAAATTATTTCAGGGTAATAAAAAAATCCCTGCTGATTTTGTAAAAATACTTGGTTGTGAGTATCATAATATATTTTTATTACTCATTTGACCATGCTTTTCTTCAGGCGCGCTGTCAGTTACAGACACAGCATAAAACATACTTTGTCATGCCTGTTGTACGCAGGGGCCGTGGTTGTGAGTACAACGGTCCTTCTGCCTTTGTCGGCCCAAAATGCACAGCCGGTTCCCCAGAATGAAACCGACCTGATTGGTTATGCCGATTTTCTGTTTCAGGAAAAAGAATACTACCGTGCAGTAACTGCGTATAAAAGTTATTTGTACTACTATTCGGGCGGTCAGTATACAGATCATGCCTATATTCAGGTTGGACGATCCTATATGTCAGGTGACCGCTTGCAGGATGCTGTGGATTACTGGCAAAATGCGGATACCGGAATTACACTGAAACCGGATTCGCAAAAGCGCGTTCAGATATACCTGACGCTTTCCTATCTGGATTTAGAGCGTGAGAAGCCTTACAGTATGAGACGTTATCATATTAGTCAGGCAATGGAGGTGATCTCCGGATGGATCAGAATGATTTTTCACAACGCGATTTTCATACGTTCGCGGAGCGATTCAATGCCGGGCAGGCGCAAATTCAGGACAAATACAAATCTCCGTGGCTTGCCGGGGGATTGTCTGCGGTATTACCCGGCGCAGGTTCGGCGTATAACGGGCGTTATATCGAGGCAGCGTATGTATTTGTGCTGACGTCTGTGTTCTTATATGCCACCTTTGACTCAGAGCGGCGCGGAGAGAAGGGATATGTTCCTGTATTTGCGTTTTTTACAATAGCATTTTATGGCGGCGGTATTTACGCAGCAGTAAACAGCACACACCGATATAACGATCGGTTACACACAGATTTTCTGGATGAGCAGCGCCGTCGCTACCGAATATTTTATGATGCCCGCTGACAGAGCCTCTATCCCGTGCCGCTGAAAAAGCCGGCTGTATTCTGTGAATTAACTTTAAATTTATGATGACCCATAGTGCCGGAGAGCCTTTTTGTGTCCGTATGGAAGTGCGGGATTATGAATGCGATATGCAGGGAATTGTCAATAATGCGGTATATCTGAATTATCTGGAGCATGCGCGCCACCAATATCTTAAGGCGGTAGGACTGGACTTTGCTGTGCTGACTGAACAGGGTGTTATGCTGGTCGTTATCCGGACAGAAATTGATTATCGCTGTCCGCTCCGAAGCGGTGACCGTTTTATTGTTGCAACCCGGGCAGAGATGGTTTCCCGTTTAAAGTGCTGTTTCCGGCAGGTCATAACGGAAGAAGCCGGAGGCAGATTATGTACAGAAGCGGTTATCACCGCTACCGCTATGAACCGGGAAGGCCGTCCCTAACTTTCCTTCTTATATTATCAATCGTCTGACATCCGGCATCAGCCCTGTTTCTCCGGAGAGGTGATATTGATTACGGTCAGGATTTACTGACACGGCTTTTAACAGATTGATAGACGCCGACAGTCATAAAAATAATGGCACAGGTTAATAAGACGGCACTGATGGGCTTGGTGAAAAACACCGTCCAGTCTCCCTGACTGATGGACAGCGCGGCGCGCATGTTTTTTTCCGTCAGCGGTCCCAGAACCAGTCCGATTAACAGAGGTGCCATCGGAAAATCAAACCGCCGCATACAAATCCGAGCAGACCAAAGAATATCAGTAGACCCAAATCAAACGCAGAGCTGTTCATGGAGTAAACACTGACGAGCGAAAAGATAATAATTCCGCCGTATATGTATTTCTTGGGAATATCCAAAAACTTTACCCAAATTCCGACCAAAGGCAGGTTCAGAATCAGCAGGATAATATTACCCGTAATCAGGCTGGCAAAAATTCCCCACACTAAATTTGTCTGCTGTTCAAACAACAGCGGGCCGGGTTTAAGTCCGTAGCGCTGAAGCGCGAGCAGCATCATAGCGGCGGTTACTGACGTAGGGAGTCCCAGTGTCAGTAAAGGGATAAGGCTGGCGGTACTCGAAGCATTATTTGCGGATTCCGGTCCGGCAACGCCTTCAATCGCACCGTGACCGAATTCTTCCGGTTTTTTGCTTAATTTTTTTTCTGCGGCGTATGAAAGGATAGTCGGAATTTCTGCCCCGCCCGCCGGAATACAGCCAAACGGTAAGCCAATTGCAAATCCCCGCAGCCACGCGGGCCACGAACGTTTCCAGTCCTCTTTATTCATCCAGTACAGTCCTTTCTTGAAGCGGATTTCTGTCAGGTATTGCTTGTTTCATAAGCTGCGGCGTAGAATACATCCCCCAGCGCAAACAGCCCGACCGCAACCACCGATAAATCAATTCCGTCCAACAGAGGAAGCTGTCCGTATGCAAAACGCGCCTGCCCGGTCTGATTGTCCAAACCTATAAGTCCAATGGTTAATCCGGCAAAGAGACTGATAAAGCCAAGTACGGCGGAACGCCCTAACAGGACGCAGGTAGTGAAAAACGCAAATAACATCAGTGAAAAATATTCGGCAGGTCCAAATAATACTGCCCAGTCTGCAACCAACGGTGCCCAAAAAATCATTACAACGGCGGTTAAAATCCCGGCAACGAATGACCCGATAGCGGCTGTAGCCAGTGCAGGCGGATGCTCTGCCGGCTTTGGTCATTTTATTGCCTTCCAGCGCGTAATCACAGATGCCGTTTCGCCGGGCACGTTCGCCAGAATAGACGTAGTAGAGCCGCCGAATTGGCTTCCGTAATATATTCCGGCAAAAGTAATCAGGCTGGTTTCCGCCGGTACAAAGCCTGTAAACGGTAACAGGAGCGCAATTGTCACGCCGGGTCCGATGCCCGGCAAAATGCCCATCAGCGTACCCAGTAAACAGCCGATAAATCCAAACAACAGGTTGTAAGGCTGAAGTGCAACGGAAAACCCGTTCATCAGTAAATCAAATACGGACATCAGCAGTCAGGCAACAGAATAAATAAGCAAATTAACAGCTCACAAAGTGTAGATTTTTTAACAGGATTAATTGCGTTGCCGGTCAGTCAAACAGTATCGGCAGAAAACCGGGCAGTGTAACGTTGAGATACGTTGTAAAAAGCCAGTACATAACCACTGAAGGTATCAGTCCGGAGATAATGTATGTCCACTTGCTGTCGCCGCCGACCGCGCTGCATGTGACGGCAAAAAAGAATCGTGCATACAATGACAAAGCCCAGTATTTCAAACAGCGCGACTCCTCCGATGTATACAACCAACAGTACCGCTGTACGCCACAGATCAAACGCTTTATCTGTGCCTTCCGGCGGATGGGGAAAATGTCCGCGCAATGTCTGGAGTATCAGCAGGAGAGCCAGTATAAATATTGCGCTGCCGACTCCATAGGGAAATGCCTTTGGGCTTACATTTGCGTACGTCACCGCTGATTCCATACCGGCCATTCCGCTGAAAATAATTCCTGACAAAATCAGCAGAAACAGACCGACAGTCAGTCCCTGTATTTGCGCGGTCGGCATTTTTTTCATATACGGTAAAACAGATTAGCAAAAACAGATATAAGTTATTCAGGATGAAACAGCAGATAAAAAACTTAAATAAAAAATGAATGCAGCCGCACCGGGAAATCTGTACGGCTGTATCTCTGGCAGGAAGTAATATCCTTTAGGTTATTTAATCAGCCCGACTTCCATAAGAACTTCTACGATTTCTTTGCGTTCAGCCGCGAGGAATTTTTGAAATTATCGCCTGCCAAATATAAATCAGTCCAGATTTTGGTCTTCAGTGTTTCTTTCCAGCCCGGACTTTTTACCATTTTATCAATCATCACCAGCATGGCTTCGCGGTCTTTCTTGGAAATGGTTGCAGGAGCAAATACACAACGCCAGTTAGCCAGAACAACATCATAACCCTCTTCTTTCAGAGTCGGAACATTTACCCCGGGCAGTCTTTCCGGTGATGAAACCGCCAGTGCACGCATTTTTCCGGCAGCAATCTGACCTTCAAATTCACTGTAGCCGCTTAATCCGACAGTTACGTGTCCGCCCAGGATAGCAGCCTGTGCCTCTCCCCCGCCGGAAAACGGGATATAATTCACTTTATTGGCCGGTACGCCTGCTTTTTTTGCCAGAAGAGCCGCTAAAATATGGTCTGTACCTCCGGCAGAGCCTCCGCCCCAGGATACACTGCCCGGGTCTTTTTTCAGTTTATCCATCAGTCTTTGACAGATTTAATCGGTGAGTCAGCAGGTACCACGAGTACGTCAAATTCACCGGTCAGTCTGGCAATCGGTTCGACGTTATCCAGTGTCACCGGGCTTTTATTTGTTTCAATCGCGCCTACCATCACAGACCCCCCGATAAGCAGGGCATTTCCGCCTTTTTGGGATGTTACAAATTGTGCCAGTCCGATAGTACCCCCCGCGCCTGCTTTATTATCAATAGGTACTGTTTTTAATCAGTCCTGCTTTCTTCAAATTCTCATCCACTGCGCGGCCGAGTTGATCCCAACCGCCGCCCGGTCCTGCCGGCACCATGATATAGAGATTTTCCGTCGCGGATACCGCCGCAGAAGCTGTAAAAAAAAGCACATGCAATCAAAGAGACTAGTTTTTTTCATAACAAATGGTCGTTAGTACAGTGATTAATAATGAAAATCAATAAAGGTTTTACTGCAAAACAAAACGCATTAAATCGGTTATTTAATCAATTGTCAAAATAAAAATAATCCTATTTGATTTTTTCTGACTATAAAAAAAGCAGGCTTTGTCATAGCATCAGGCATAAAAAACAGTAAAATCAGTCTGTAAAAAGCCCTTTCCTATAGGAGAGTTAATTATATTTGTTTTAATTTGAGGGCGGAGACACCTGCACAGGCACTGAAGAGAAAAAACTGTGCGTCCAGTCCGGTTTCACGATGATAAATTACGCCTGTTTCTGCAGCAATTTCTGCGGCTGAAGCCGTTTCGCAGAAAATCAGCGCACATCCTGCGAACCCCGCGCCGGTCATCCGCGCACCTAAAACCCCCCTTTGTTTTCGGGCGGCGTCTGTAAGGCTGTCCAGTTCTTTGCCGGTTACTTCGTAGTCATCCTTCAGGGACTGATGACTTTGATGAGAAGTTGCCCGAAGGTTTCAAAATCACCGGCAGTCAATGCTTCTTTGGCCCGGAAGACTCTGTTATTTTCCGTAAGAATATGCGCGCGCGGCGTCTGAACCGTTTCATCTTTGATAAGCGCAAGTGCAGTTTTATTTTCGGAAGCCGGTAAGCCGCAGAGATCCTTCAACGGATACTTTGAGCGGACGTCTGAAAGGGCCTGCTCCGATTCCGCTTTGCGAATGTTGTATTTAGAATCAGCCAGTGACCGCGATTTATTGGTATTCGCTATAATCAGGCTGTACTTCCCCGATCGGAAAGGGATGTATTCAACGTTCAGCCGGCTGCAGTCCATCAGCATCAGGCAATCTTTACGTCCGAAGACCACACTGCCCTGATCCATAATTCCGCAGTTCAGTCCGATGTATTCGTTTTCTGTACGTTTAGCAAAAAATGCGGTTTCACGCATATCTTCAAGACTGTTGTCAGAAAAACGGACAGTATAAATTTCCTTCAGCAGACTGAGGACAGCCAGAAGTAAAGATGCCGAGCTGGAAAGTCCCGCCCCTACGGGGAGGGTACCGTACAGCAAAATGTCCGCCCCTTCCTGCGCAAAACCCGGAAATTGCTTCTCCAGCAGATAAATAATCCCTTTGGGATAGTTAAGCCAACCGTCTTTTTGCTGATAATCTGCACCGGAGAGGCTGACCGAACCGGTTTCCGGGAAGTTTAGTGAGCGCAGTCGGAATTCTTTACGGTTGTTTACAGCAGCCACCGCATAAGTACCCATATCAATGGCTGCCGGCATCACCATCCCGCCGCAGTAATCAATATGTTCACCGATAATATTCAGTCTTCCCGGTGAAAAACAGGTATAATCTGCATCCCGTGAATAATTTTTCTTAAATTCTTCATTCAGTCTTTTAAAGACGGCAATTCTGTCTTCAGGTAAGGTCAGGGTATACATTCCGGATTTATCAGGCATTGCAAAAAAATAATTAAACGGTAATCGTAAAAAAGAATAAAGCGTTATGATATATGGTTATAAGTCCGGAGAGGTATTTTTGCAACGGGATCGGACATTAATAATTTATATTTGATACATCGGTTCCGATGCAATCTGTTGAAAGCTTGCCCGATATGTTTTAATCATAAACAATAGGCTGATTAGTATTAGGCGTTAATAACACTATGCCGGGGCGGGTTCTTAGAAAAAATAGTTCAGTGTTTTATAAAAAAGAATTGGTATGAAGTTTGTAGACAGTGCAAAGATATTTGTCCGATCAGGAAAAGGCGGGGACGGCTGTTCCGCGTTTCTGCATGAAAAATACCGTGAATTCGGCGGACCTTCCGGCGGGAACGGCGGCAAAGGCGGCGACGTAGTTGTCAAAGGCAACAAAGGACTTTATACGCTGTTCGACCTGAAACTTAATCCGCATCAAAAAGCGCATCCGGGATCTCCGGGTTCCGGGAAAAACCGTTACGGCAAAAACGGTGAGGATTTATTGCTGGAATTGCCTATTGGAACTGCCGTTATTGATGATGAAACAGATGAGGTGTTGTTTGAAGTTACAGAAGAAATACCGCATATCCTGTTGCCGGGGGGGAAAGGAGGGCTTGGCAATCACGCGTTCAAATCTAACTTCAACAGAGCACCGCAGACTTTACCAAAGGGGAACCCGGTGTTGAAATGTGCCTGCGGCTGGACTTAAAACTGATGGCAGATGTTGGACTGGTCGGGTTTCCCAACGCGGGCAAATCCACCTTCATTTCCAAAGTGTCTGCCGCTAAACCCAAAATTGCCGATTACCCGTTTACTACGCTGCATCCCAATCTTGGGACAGTCAAAACAGATTATTTCCGGTCTTTCATTATCGCCGACATTCCGGGTTTAATTGAAGGTGCCGCAGAGGGCAAAGGATTGGGGCATCGCTTCCTCAAGCACATTGAACACACTAAAATTCTGGCATTTTTGATTGACTGCTCCCGGTTTGCCGAGCAGTCCCCGCCGGACGCATATCGCACGCTGAATGATGAACTGCTGAAATATTCTCCCGATATGGCAGAAAAGCAGAAAATTGTGCTGTTCAGCAAACATGATCTGCCCGAGACCGATCCGGAGGAGCTGACGCCGGCGATTGATTTTTCCGGCAGAAAAATATTCCGTATCATTTTATCTCGTCTTTAACGGGGGAAGGGTTGGCCGAGGCATTGAATGCCATCGGTGAAATCGTTTTCAGAGCAAGGGAAACCGCACTTGCCGCTTCGCTCTGAATATTTCTGCAGCCTGCACCGGCTGCAGAAAATCAGCATGTATTGTGCATATAACTTGAGATTATTTTTCGGATTTTTAATCTGTCCGGCGCATTCAAACAGAATCTTCGGATAATCGGACAACTTTATATTTTATGGTTAAGGGTTTTTATACGATTATGCTCGCGCAGTTTTGCAGTTCGCTGGCGGATAATGCACTGCTGGTACCGATGATTGAACTGATGCGCAGCGAGCAGCGTCCCGTATGGCAGGAGGCGGCTCTGGTTCCGATGTTTGCATTGTTTTACGTTTTGCTTGCGCCCTTTGTGGGGGCATTTGCCGACTCTATGCCTAAAGGTAAAGTGATGTTTATCAGCAACGGCTGTAAAATGATCGGCTGTCTGATGATGATTAGCGGCATCAGTCCGCTCTACGGTTATGGGATTGTCGGTTTGGGGGCGGCACTGTATTCGCCCGCTAAGTACGGTATTCTGACAGAATTACTGCCCGCGAGCCAGCTGGTGAAAGCCAACGGCTGGATTGAAGGACTGACGATTGCGTCTATTATATTGGGAGTTATGCTCGGCGGGCAGATTGTCGGTCCGCACTTATCAGGAATTATTATGCCCATAGACATTCCGGGTATTGAGTTTGGACTGTATAAAACCGCGATTTTGTATATGCTGGTTGTGTACGGGCTTGCCGCATTATTTAATATTTGGATTCCGGATACCGGTGTGAAGATGATACCGCTCCGAATGAATGTATGGCATATGAGTCGTGAGTTTTTGGCCTGTAATGCGCTGTTATGGAAGGATAAACTCGGACAGATTTCGCTCGCAGCAACAACCTTATTCTGGGGGGTCAGCGGAAATTTGCGTTATATTGTTCTGGCGGTGGGCGGCACTGGCATTAAATTATAATACTACACAGGCATCGGTTTGGTTGGCGTGGTGGCAGTCGGTACAGCTGTGGGTGCGGTAGTTGCTTCAGTATTGTGCCGTCTGGATCATGCGCCGCGTCTTATTCGCTGGGTATGGGTATGGGGTTTTTGGTATTAATTCTGAATATGATTGACCGGATTTGGATTGCAGTTCCTTTTCTGGTTATGCTGGGTGCGCTTGGCGGTTTTTTTGGTTGTACCGATGAACGCCCTTCTTCAGCACCGCGGACACAACCTGATGGGTGCCGGACGTTCGATTGCAGTACAAAATTTTAATGAACAGTTATGTATTCTCGCACTGGGGGCTTTCTACAGCTATTCAGCGGAACTCGGGTTTTCAGCGTATGGTGCCATCACGGCACTCGGAGTGATTACATTTATGGTGATGTTATTTCTGGGCGGGTGGTATCTCTACAATCTTCGCCGTCATCCTGCGGAAGTGCAAAAACTGCTTCAAATTGCACGCTCGGACAAACTCCATTAACGTTGTTATTTGCCACGATCTGGTCTATTTCTGACAAATCATTATGATGAAACGCAAGGATACTGCTGATTAACGGACCCAACCTGAATATGCTCGGTAAACGCCAGCCGCATATTTACGGGCATACTACACTGAAAGAGATTGAAGAGGCTTTTCTGCTCAAGTGTCGTGAAAAGGGACTGGACGGTATCTCTTTTCAGTCTAATCATGAGGGTGAGCTGATTGATTTTATTCAGGCGCATACAGATGCCGCATACATCTTATCAATCCCGGTGCATATACCCACACGTCAATTGCTTTAAGGGACGCGCTGTCTGCGTTTAATACCAAAACCGTAGAAATCCATATTTCCAATGTTCATGCGCGGGAGGAATTTCGCCGTCATTCATATATTGCCGGGATCGCGGAAGCAGTGATTGCCGGATGCGGGGTGCAGGGTTACAGCCTCGCAACGGATTACGTCATTTCGAAACTGGCAGACGCTCCAAAGGCTTAGGCAACCTTACTTTTTCTTTGCCGGCAAAGAAAATCTTCATTACTTCATCAAAACTTTCCACAAAATGGAAAGTCAGCTCTTCCTTTAAATAGTCCGGCAGTTCTTCGTAGTCCTTACGGTTATCCTTCGGGCATATAATCTGCTGAATGCCTGCCCGGCGTGCGGCGATTACTTTTTCTTTCAGTCCGCCGATAGGGAGTACGTTGCCGTTCAGCGTCAGTTCACCCGTCATACCCAGTCGCGGTGCAACCGGCCGGTTCAACACGACAGACATCAGCGATACCGCCATGGTAATGCCCGCAGACGGACCGTCTTTGGGAACAGCCCCTGCGGGAACATGCAGATGGATGTAGTTTTCTTTGAAGAAATTTTCTTTACCGCCGAACCGCTTGGCGTTAGCAACCGAGTAGCTGTAGGCAATTTCAGACGATTCTACCATTACCTTGCCCAGCTGACCGCTCTGTTTAAAGCCTTTGCTCTCTGATTTCATCGGCACGGACTCTACCAAAGTACAGAGCCTCCCATGTTTGTCCATGCCAGTCCGTTGACACAACCCGGTTTGCCTTCACCAATCAGCTCGTCTTTTCGTACAACGGCAGTTTGAGATATTTTTCAATTTCCGCCGGGCTGATATTAATTTTCAGATTTTTCTTTCCGCTTTTTACTGTTTCGTAAGCAATTTTACGGCAGATTTTCTGAATATTTTTTTCCAGATTGCGCACACCCGATTCACGCGCATATCCGTCAATAATCTTTTCCAGCGCGTCATCGGTAAATTTTACCATATCAACGGATAATCCGTTTGCTTTGCGCTGTTTGGGTACGAGGTATTTTCCGGCAATCTTAACCTTTTCTTTGGTGATATAGCCCGCGATGCGCAGGACTTCCATCCGGTCAAGCAGTGCAGACGGGATGGTATCTAACTGGTTCGCGGTTGCGATAAACATCACTTTTGACAGGTCAAACGGAACATCAAGGTAATGATCGGAAAACGACATATTCTGCTCCGGGTCAAGTACTTCCAATAATGCACTGGCTGGGTCGCCGTGAAAACTGTTGCCGATTTTATCAATCTCATCGAGCATAATCACCGGGTTTGCCTTTTTTACAGATTTCATGGCCTGGATAAACTTACCGGGCATTGCACCGATATATGTCCGGCGGTGTCTTTGATTTCGGCCTCATCCCGCATTCCGCCCAAAGAGAATCGGTAGAACGGGCGATTAAGTGCTGCCGCAACCGATTTGCCGATAGAGGTTTTTCCCCACACCCGGCGGGTCCGACCAGACAAATAATTGTTCCGCCCGTTTTGCCTTTAAGTTTGAACGTGGCGATAAATTCCAAAATACGCTCTTTAATTTCCTCCAGTCCGTAATGGTCGCGGTCAAGAATTTTATGTGCTCTGCTCAAATCAAGGTTTTCTTTAGCGTAAACCCCCCACGGCAGACTGACCCAGCCAGTCCAGATAATTCCGGCTGACGTTGAATTCCGGCGACTGTGCATCCAGCAGATTAATTTTATTAATTTCTTCGTCAAAAACTTCTTTGACTTCCTTCGGCATCTTCAGACGCGACGCACGCTTTATCAGTTTTTCAATTTCCTGCGTCTTCTCATCTTTGGAAAGTCCGAGTTCTTTTTTAATTTCTTTTAATTGTTCACGCAGAAAAAATTCCCGCTGGTTTTTGGACAGACGCTCCTCTACCTGTTTGGAGATTTTTGCCTGCAAACGACTCAAGTCAACCTCTTTTTTAATCAGGAGGAGCGTTTTTTCCAGTCGTTTGCTGATGTTCGCCGTTTCCAGAATCTCCTGAAGTTTTTCCCGTTCGGCAGTTGTCAGTGTGGCGGAAAAATCCGCAAGCCGGCTTGGGTCATCTATAGAAATCTGATTAACAAACTGCCCCAATTCTTCACGTATCAGCGGATTGAGTTGAATCAGCTCTTTAAGCGAGCTGATAATTTCACGGGCAAAGGCTTTAGTCAGGTTATCCGCTTTTTGTTTGGTTTCCTGAACGACAGTAACCTTCGCCGAGCAGAATGATTTTGTACGGATAAACTCTGTCATCTCCACGCGGCTGACCACATCCACCAAAATACCGATGCTGTTGTCCTCCTGTTGGAGCACTTTCACAATGCGCCCGATAACTCCTGTCTGGTATAAATCTTCAGGCTGAATATTATCCGGATGCTCATCCGCCTGATCCCTTCATCATAAAGGCCCCGATGAAGGAAGGTGTAGACTTGAGAGAAGCTTTTACAGCTTCCCGGAACAGCTTTCCCTCAACAATCAAAGGAATAATCATATGCGGAAACAGCGGACGGTAAGGCAGCCCGATATCGGCAGTTCTGTCGGCAGGGGATTTTTAGCCGCAACAACCGGCATATTTTGCGGGTATCGTTCTTTTCCTGTGCTTTGGCAGATGTTGTATCGGAAACACTATCAGCAGGCTGTTCCAGAATATGCTCAATGACCCGATCACCATCTGTTTGGTCGGAATTTTTGGAGTCTTCGGTATGCTCTCCGGAGCCACTGTTATTGGGGTTATCTTTAGTTTTATCGTTGTCGCTGTTCATAATGGTTGTGGGTATTTATGACATCGTCATATCAGTCACTTGTACAGAGGCATCATGTAATCATGCATTTTTTGTACAGCGGATAATTATCCGTCGGGTGATTTTTAATTTTTATTAACGGGTATCCGGTCAATCGGTTAAACAATATAGCGTGTGCGCGATTGTTTTTACAGACAGAAATAACGTTTCAGAAAAAGGAATGATTACAGATTATGTTTCTTCCGCATCCGGGGCGGATTTTTCTATTACATATTAAATTCCGGCTTTTAATCACGGTAAAGGATAATTCCCCGCAGGCATAGAGAATGTTGATATTTATTGCTCGGACCCCCTCCCGCTTTTGTAAAATAAAACTCTGTTGACAGGTGCCGGCGGAACAATATATATTAAACAGATTTTTGGTATTTTTCTGTTTATTTCCTGTAACGCACACGATTAACCTGTACGTATGAAAAGTTTCAGAGGCGCGAAAGCAAAGATTGTCCGCCGGTTCGGCATCAATATATTTGAAAGTCAGAAGTATGACCGTATTTTGGAAAAACGCCCCAGCCCGCCGGGTATGCACGGACCCAAGCGTAAAAAAAGCCAAGCTGTCCGAATATGCCAAGCAGCTTTATGAAAAACAGAAGATTAAGTTTACCTACGGTATGACCCGAGCGACAGTTCCGTAAGTTTTATCAAATGGCTTCTGCAAAGAAAGGCCCGAAGGGGGAAATTCTGATGAAATTGCTGGAGTGTAAACTGGATAATATTATTTTCCGTGCCGGTTTTGCTTCCACCCGCGCGCAGGCCAAACAGTTAGTTGGGCATTCGCACCTGACTGTCAACGGCAAACAGCATAATATTGCATCTATGCTGGTAAAAGCGGGCGATAAAATTTCCGTAGTTCCCAAAGAACGTTCGGTTAAAATGGTTGCGGCAAATATTGATCAGAATAATTACCGCGATGTTGCCGGTTGGATGAAAGTGGATAAACAAAATAAGACGATTGAGATTGTCCGCATTCCGGAATTTTCTGAAATTCCGCTTTACGGAGATCCGCAGATGATTGTGGAGCTTTATTCCAAGTAAACTCTGCCCGCCGATTAATTTTCCCGTTTCTGATTGCACCCCGCTTTTCAGGACAGAGGGTTTGTCATCAGGTCATCCGCATCATCTTACCGGAACCGGGTTATTGAGTTTTATACCCGGTCACACGGAAAAATCAGAGCCTTGTGTCCGTCTGCCGGCAGTAAACAGGAGACTGTTGCCGGCACCGACCTCTTCTCGTTTCACGATATTGAATATACCGATTTCCTGCCCGGTGCGGACGCACTGTTCAAACAGCCCACTCTGATACCGGTACACCGCGTTAAACAGCGTGCGGATGGATTATCCGGGTTTTCTATTTTCTTATGTTTGGTGTGAAATTCTTTCCCGGACAGAAGCAGATACGGAGGATAACCGTCTTTACGGGCTTTCGAGCATACCCGCCGCCGTTTAATACAGGGACAGAACACTTCCTTACAAAATAATCCAAATAATCAGACCGGATTGATTGACCATGCGCGTGCGTTGTTTGATTATCTGCGGCTGACGGGTTTTTTATTTGCGTATGATAATTGCGGCGCGTGCGGTCGGCAGACGTATCGTACAAATGATGCCGGCGGTGAGGTTTATAACAATCCTGCTACGATTTTACTTCAGACGGGGCGTTGGTTTGCGGAAGGTGTCGCCCCGAAGCTGTTCGCCTCGATTCTGCATTTATCCGCCTGTGCCGGATTTTGGACAGATTGCCCGCGGAGTATCCGGAAAACGCAGACAATCCTCCGGAACATATGCCCGAAGTGCCGGCTGAATACATCAGTGCATTTATCCGTCAGCTGCTGACTTATCTTAAAATCTCACCCGGACTCCAACTGAAATCAGCAGATGCTTATCTGGCTGTTCTCAATGTATAAATAGGGATATTTATATCGGTTAATTTTCCATAAATCCATATCCTGATTGCTTTACAAGCACCGGAAAAAATTTTGTCAATATTGCTTGACAAGAAAAATATGTATGCTAATTTTGTCAATATTACTTGACAAAAAACGCATATTTTATTGGCACATCGGATATATGGCAAAATTATCTATTTCAGGACTGGCATACACACTCGGCGGGCAGACGCTGTTCAAAAACCTGAACCTCACACTGGATCACGGCATGACTGCGGGTGTTATCGGCCCCAGCGGAGTGGGTAAGACATCCTTATTATATTTGATTGCCGGACTGGCGAAACCGAGTACCGGAACTATCCGGGCGGACGATGAAATTTTAACCGGAGAGGGTATATTTGTTCCGCCGGAAAAAACGGCGCATCGGATGGTTTTTCAGGATTATGCGGTATTTCCGCATATGACGGTTGAGAAAAATCTGCTGTTTGGTATGAAGTTTATCCCCAGGCATGAACACCGTCCGCGCCTTAACGAAATGCTGGAGGTCATGCGGCTTACAAATCTCCGCGGGCGTTATCCGCATGAACTGTCCGGCGGTCAGCAGCAACGGGTGGCGATTGCGCGAACCCCTACTTAGCGACGCGCGGATTATTTTGTTTGATGAACCTTTTTGTAATCTGGAGCAGGAGCTAAGTCAACAGATTGCCCGTGATATTATGAAATATCTGCAAACTTACAAAACAACTGCTCTGCTCGTCAGCCATAACATGGCAGACATTAATCTTATGTGTCAGCGTATTTACTGCCTGTGTGAAATGGGCATGCTTCCGTTTGAACCGCTTCCTTCCTCCGTTGCCCGCTCCCCTGTCGACATATCATTAGCGGCGGCGATTGTAATTAGTTCAGAGTTTTTGCTCAGGGATATTAAAATCCGAAGTCTTAAAAATTCAGTTTTTTCACCTTAAATTTATTTAATGATCAAACCAACATGAAATCCAACATAAAAAAGCAGCCCGTTTCTGTGCGTATACACAATAAAGTCAAATTGAACCCGTTGTCTGTATTAGCCCGGTTTACGAAGGTTTTAATAATTGTCGCCGGTATTATTTCAGCAGGACTATTATCGGTGTCAGGCGAACTATACGCACAAAGCAAAGGCGAAGTGAATGTATACAGCTACCGCCAGCCCGACCTGATTAAACCAATTTTGGATGAGTTTACCGCGAAAACGGGGATTAAGGTAAATTTCCTGTATGCGGATAAAGGACTTGAAGAGCGTATCCGTATTGAAGGTGATAACAGTCCGGCGGATGTTCTGCTTTCCACAGATGTCTATGCACTGGAGAATTTGGAGAACGTGGGGTTGTCAGACGAAGTTACAGATAAAAAACTGCTTGCCCGTGTGCCTGAAAATATGCGCGACCCGGACGGACACTGGTTAGCTTTGACCAAGCGCGCGCGGGTACTTTACATTTCTAAAGAGCGCGTGAAAAAGAGCGATATTAATTCTTATCTGGATTTAGCCGCGCCGCGTTTCAAAGGAAAAATCTGTATGCGCCCCGGTTCGCATCTTTACAATTTGGGACTGTTCAGTGCCATGAATGCTCACTACGGAAAAGCCAAAACAGAAGAATGGCTGAAGGGACTGCGTGCCAATCTCGCGCGTAAACCGGCGGGCAACGACCGCGCACAGGCAAAAGCCGTGATGGAAGGGTTGTGCGATATTGCGCTCGGCAATTCATACTATTACGGGCTGATGACGTATAACGAGAAGGAACCGGAACAGAAGAAATGGGCGGCGGCAGTTGAGCCGGTCTTTCCGTCCGGTGAATTTGGTACGCATATGAATATTTCCGGGTTTGCGTTAGTCCGCACAGCACCCAATAAGGCGAATGCCCTTAAACTATTGGAATTTCTTTTGAGCGATAAGGCCCAGCAGGATTATGCCGATCTGAATTATGAATTTCCGGCGGTTCCGGGTGTGAAATACGGTAAAAAAGTCAGTGTTCTGTTCCCGCAGAAGTTTAAAGAAGATATACTCAATCCGATTGATGTAGCGCGCGGTGTACCGGATGCACTGAAAACGGTTAACCGCTTGGAATTTGATAACTGACACGGGTAAATTCGTTTTAACCTTAACACACTAATGTGAGATACCTGTCGCTTCCAGAAAAACTCCGTCCGGCGAATGCGTTGCCGCTGTTATTTTTTCTGTTGCCGGCGGCCGGTTTGCTGTATGTCGCCGGTGCGGGGACTGTCCGTTTTTTCAGAAAGCGGCAGCCTGTCTCTCTTGCCCTCTCTCACGTTAAACACACTGGCATTGGCACTGCTGACGGGTTTAGTCGCATTGCCGCTGGGTATTATTCCCGCATGGCTGGTCACTTTCTTCAAATTTCCGGGACGCAAATTTTTGCGTTACGCCTTATTTATGCCGTTTTCCTGTCCTCCGTATATTATCGCGTTTATCTATACGGATTTGCTGGATTACGCCGGTCCGGTCCAAAAAGCCTACCGTAGCGTGATGGGTATCAGCTCCGGCCAACCGTATTGGTTTCCGGAGATACGGTCGCTGTACTTTGCTGCACTCATGATGGCAGTTACGTTTTATCCGTATCTGTATCTGTTTGTCCGCGCGTCATTTATGCAGATTCCGGCGAATGTTTTGCGATCGGCGGCACTTGCCGGATACAGTCCGGTCGGGATTTTACGGCATATTATCCTGCCGGTGTCCCGTTCAGCAGTATTTTCCGGTCTGACACTGATACTGATGGAAACCGTCAGAGATTACGGAACGGTAGAATTTTTTAATGTAAAAACCTTTACTAAAGCGGTTTATGACGTTTGGCTGGTAGAAGGAAATTTATCGGGTGCTGCGTTGTTGGCGTTATGTGCCGCAGTACCCATATTTGCGGCGGTACTTTATGAGAAGCGCGCGCGTGCAAATTCACGTTACTTCACTGCAAAAGTAAAAACTGCCTCAGAAGCAGAAAGACAACTCGGATTGTTGCCGGGTATTGCCGCCCTGCTGTTTTGTGCCTTGCCTGTGCTGCTGGGATTTATTATTCCTGTTTTGTGGATGCTTTACGCGATGAATGCGGGCGAGGCAGAAAATCTGTCAGCGATGCTTTTACGTATTTATGGGGTTCACTCCGTATTGCACTCCCGGTTGTACTGATTATTTTGACAGTCGCTCTGCTGACCGAATACCGCAGTTATTCGCGGCGGAAAATCAGCCTCCGGATTTCGTCAGTCATGTTATGCACTGACATATGCACTGCGGGTACAATTTTAGGGCTTGGTATCCTTACAATTACTGCCGGATCTGACCGGATTATCCGCACTGTGGCTGAGGTGCTGTGGGGCGCAGATATTCGCGGAATTATCGGCGGAATGCTGATTGGTGTAATATATGCGTACAGCATCCGTTTTTTTTATTCAGCTTCAGGCAATCTGGAGAGTGCATTCAGTAAAATAAATCCGGTATTGGAACACAGTGCTAAAATGTTGGGATATACTGCACCGGTAAGGCTTATTCGTATCTATCTCCCCCTGCTGAAACCGGCACTGCTGATTGCGGCACTGCTGATTTTAGCCGACTGCATTAAAGAACTCTCATATATTTTATACTCCGCCGTATTAATACAGAAGCACTGTCGGTGCGGATTTTTGAACTTGCCGGAACAAAACAGTTTTATGCCGCCGCGCCTTATGCACTATGGGTAGTGATTGTAGGAGCTTTACCTGCTGGGCTTCTCGGATATATGATTGAGCGCGGACGTCCAGACGGTCTCTTCCTGTTTATTCTTATTTTGATTTTTCAGATGGCTGAACCATTGACCCTGACGGATACCCTGCACAGCAGGCGATGCTCCGCTGGCAGATCGGTATGCGTCCGCGTACGCTTGCAGAATTTATCGGTCAGCCGCATATTCTTGCACCCGGACGCCTGCTTCGTCGCTGTATTGAAACCGATCGGCTGTCCAGTATGTATTTTCTACGGTCCGCCGGGTACCGGCAAAACAACCCTCGCCAAAATCATTGCCAATTCCACCCGCTCTGAATTTTTGATGATTAACGCCGTGCTCGGACGGGGTCAAAGAAATCCGCAGCTGTGTGTCCAAAAGCAAAGGATCTCCGCGATGCGCGGGGTCGGCGTACGATTTTGTTTGTGGATGAGGTACACCGCTTTAATAAAGCCCAGCAGGACGCATTGTTGCCCCATGTAGAAAACGGACTGATTATTTTTATCGGGCGCGACAACGGAAATCTCCGTATTTTGAAGTCAACCGCGCGCTTATCAGCCGTTCCAATATCTTTTCGTTTCAATCGCTGACTGAAAAAGACCTGCGCAGGCTGGTCCGGCAGGCACTGACAGATAAGGAGACCGCGGTTACGGAACCTAAATATTTCTATTACAGATGAGGCATTGGATCATTGTGTGCCACGGCAAACGGTGATGCGCGGACACTGCTGAACGGACTGGAACTGGCGGTAATCTCTTCAGATATACAGCCGGAGGGCGAATTTGTGATTACTAAACCGCTGATTGAGGATTCGCTTCAAAAAAAGGCGGTGCTGTACGATAAAGACGGCGATTACCATTACGACATTTATCTCGGCATTTATTAAATCCTCTGCGCGGTTCCGGACACAGATGCACGCGCTTTACTGGCTCTTGCGAAGATGGTGTAGCCGGTGAAGACCCCGCGCTTTATCTTTCGGCGCATGCTGATTTTTGCTGCTGAGGATGTCGGCATGGCAGAACCGGATGCGAATGTATTATACAGTGGCGGCAGCACAGGCGTTTGATTACGTGGGTATGCCCGGAGGGTGCACACCATCTGGCATCTGCCTGTATTTATCTGGCGTCATGCCCCAAAAGCAATTCGGTGATGGAGTTATTTTGAGGCCACTCCGCGCTGTGGAAAAAGCAAAGGACGGCGAAGTTCCCAACCATCTTAAAGACAGCAACCGTGATAAAGAAGGTTTTGGACACGGAAAAAGATTATCTGTATCCTCATTCTTTTCGTGAGCATTTTGTGCCGCAACAGTATCTGCCGGACGGACTGGTGGGGCGGGTATTTTACGCACCTTCGCAACAGGGAAAGGAAGCGGATATAAAAATCCGTACGGAAAAAATCCGCGAGATGCAACTAACCGAACCGGCTCCCGGCAATGCGGGGGACATATTTACGAGCGGTTTTTCAATACTTCGTCAGATATACGCAGGCATGGCGAAACCGCTTTCTTTACTTTTACCGGGTTAAACTGCAAAGCCCGTTGGTTTGGGTAGCCGTATGCCGAGCGCGGGCGGTTAGCCGCTGAAGCCGTCCGGCAGTATCCCGATGCCGATATTCACCTTAATTGTGCTTCGCAGCAGGATGTTGCCGTTATCCGCCTTTGTAATGCAGTCTGCCGCCAAGCGGCCGAGTCAGTTCATTATTCCCTAAACAATCCGCTGAACCGCCCTTACTGAATTTGCCGAGCAGGGAGTTCGGTTTAATCTGATGATAGGGCAGGGTAAGTGCATCTGTACCTGCTCATGAACTGCTGACTGTACCTCTGACAGCGAAGATATTGGCACCTGACGGGGTGATATGTCTCACAGCTAAAAATCCTCTTCAGACAACCGCCTGACTGACTTCTTTCGTCAAATTTTTACCGGATGTCCCCTCTGAATTGTTATCAGCATTGGAAATAACTGAAGAGGAGGTACGTTCAGCGTATGATTTTTGCGGAAAAATTAAACAGACTGTAGAAAAAAATCAGGTCGGGTTTAAAATCAGTGAACACGAGATATTGTTTTTCCATATCCCATTTACTATTTCACCCGGATATATTGCCAAGTGGCAGACAGTAAAGCCCCTTTTATGCAGACACTGCAAAACCGCTTTCCGGATAGTGTGCAGGCACTTACGGCATACCTGCGCCGTATGGTACACCAACGTGCTCTCAAAAAATAAGTGCAGAATTTTTCCGAATTCTGTTAAAATCCTGACGATTGGACGCGGACATTCGCGACAAATTATTCAGTCAGCAGCGTCTGCTTATCAGAAGGTCTGTCCGGCGTAATAACCTCATCAGCGGTTGCTTGATAATTCCGTCCTGCATTTCAATTTTAATTTTTTGTGAGACTTTAATATCCTTAGCAGACAAGATTTTATGGTTATTTTTATCATTTCGGACGCGTACGATTCCGCGTTTTTAGGGACGGCAGGTCGGACTGTTCACCGTCAGCCGGTCAATCTGACGCATCAAAATTAATTCATGTTGGAAGCCATGTTTTTGAACAGATGCGGTAACCGCGCCAGTATTCCGCTTACTGACTGATGTACTGGATAATCTGTCTGCCGGGATGCTGTTGTTTCAATTCCAATAAATTTTCCCGCAGATTAATGCCGTGAGTCAGTCAATACGCGTTAGCATGCGGTTCTCCCAGTTCATAAATATAATACATCCAGACGCAGGGTATGTGAACGGCAGAATATAACTTGGCTCTGCCAGTTTCGTGCGGCTGATACTGACCGCAGACTGCTTTTGTTCTAATTTATGCAGAACTGTACGAAACAAGCGGCTGCGGGATTCGCTGACGAAGCTGTTAATGTATTCCGGTCAGGCACGGCGATTTCTGCGGCCGCTGTAGGAGTCGCGGCACGCAAATCGGCTGCAAAATCACATAACGAAAATAATCGGTTCATGCCCGACCGCGCTGATTATCGGTTGTACGGCATCCGGCGACCGCGCGTACCAGTGGCTTCATCGTTATTTAAACGGCATCAGTTCTTCAAAAGAACCGCCGCCCCGCGCAACAATCAGCACGGAGCAGTTTTCCCGCATATCCATATGCGCCACGGCTTCGCATATCGCCGGGACTGCCTCCTTTCCCTGTACGGGGACAGGGTATATCAGTACAGGCACACCGAAATATTTGCGCGCAAATACCGACAGCATATCCCGGATCACCGCTCCCGAAGGTGATGTAATAATGCCGATTTTATCTGGCAGAAACGGCAACGGCAGCTTGCGTGTTTGGTCAAACAAGCCTTCCTCTTCCAGTTTTGCTTTAAGTTTTTCCAAAGCGAGGTGTTGCGCACCCGCGCCTGCGGGTTCGGCGTATATACATTCAAACTAGGAGTTGTCGCGCTTGTCATAGATACGTACGGTGCGCGAAAGATGAATTCGTTGCCTTCTTCAATTGAAACAGGCAAAAGCGGGGCGGCGGCGCGAAACAGGACAGCGGAAAAAAAGCCTCCGGTCGTCTTTTATCGTTGAATAAAGATGCCCGGAGAGGCGGCGTGTCAGCCCCGATACCTCACCTCTCAGGTATAAATTTTTTGTATGTGCCGGAAAGCAGTCCGTTCAGTTCTGCGCATAGTTCACTGACTGTGTAGACTGATTGCGCGTGTAATTCAGATGAATTCGACATCACCGCTGATAATTCTGGATTTTTTGTCCGTCCGCACACGCTAAAACAATAAAGCCGTCATTGCTATATCTGCAAGCGTACCTTCGCGAATTTTCCCGTTATCATCAACGCGGAGCATACGTCCGAGCGATCGGCTGTGTAATTTCCATTCCTGTACTATATCTGACACGCCTTTTTCTGTCATTCCCATTTCAGTTAAGCCTTCAGCTTCGGATACAATCCCGCACATCAGGTCATTAAAATCCGGCAGAAGTGAAGCGGTGCTGTCATCGTCAGTATTCATCAGGAAGTCAGCTTTATGCCGGATGTCTTCCGGCAGGTCCTGCATATTGCCGCTGATATTAATACCCATTCCGATAACTGCATAATGGGTTTGCCCGTCCGTAATGTGTTCGCATAAAATGCCGGCTGTCTTCGGTCGGCTCTATATAATCATTGGGCCATTTCAGCCACAGATCCGGGATATAAGGAGAGAATGCGCGGAACAGCGCACACCCTGCAATTCACAGAGATTAGAGGCGGATGTCTGAGATTATGTCTGACTGCAAAGGAAAACATCAGCTGTCTGCCGGTATTTGCCCACCGGCGCGAATGACGCCCGCGCCCGGCAGACTGCCGTTCTGCTGTGACAATCAAATCGGGCGTTTCGGATAATACTTTTTTCAGATAGGTGTTTGTGGAGTCGATTTCGCAGAATCCCGCGATACAAAACGCTGACTGCGAAAGATATGGGTAAAAAGAACCGGCCGGGGTATTTTTCACAGTGTTAAATATAAGTTTATTCGGAAAATTACCATAATTCCCGTCCGCAAAAAATAAGCAGTTGGTTTACAATACATTTGGATAATCACTGCGGACAGTATAGCGGGGCCGGCAAAAATTATCAAATATCCTGCGTCAACATACAGACGGGGAGGGTTTAAACGTTATCTGTTGACAGATTTTGTTGTACCTTCTAGTATAACGCTTTTTTGTATTTAACCCGTTGATTTTTTATCCGCCGACATGAATACTGCGTCTGTTGCGCCTCTGCTTGAACTTCAGCACATCTGCAAAACATACGGCAGTTTAAAAGCCAACGACGACATCAGTCTGTCTGTCCGCGCGGGCGAAATCCATGCCATACTGGGGGGAAAACGGCGCGGGAAAAAGCACGCTGATGAAGATTATTTATGGGATATGTACGTCCGGACAGCGGGAAAATCCTGATAAACGGGCAGGAAGTGAATATTTCCGGTCCGTCTGCCGCCCGGAAGATGGGATCGGGATGGTATTTCAGCACTTTTCACTGTTTGAAACGCTGACCGCCGCTGAAAATATCAGCCTGACCACCGAAAATACCGGTGACCGGGATGCCATCCGTCAGCGTATCCGGGAGTTGTCCGACAGGTACGGGCTGGATATTCACCCCGATAAACCCATTATCAGCCTGTCAGTCGGAGAGCGGCAGCGTGTGGAAATTATCCGCTGTCTGATGCAGAATCCTACTCTGCTTATTATGGACGAACCCACATCCGTCCTTACTCGCAGGAATGCACCAATCTGTTTAAAACGCTCCGTGTATTTGCCGAAGAGGGGGCGGGCAATTCTATATATCAGTCATAAACTGGAAGAAATCCGCAGTCTGTGCGGACGTGCAACGGTTCTGCGCGGGGGAAAACATATCGGAGAATGCGACCCGCGTTCGGAAAGCACGAAGAGTATGGCAGAAATGATGATCGGAAAAAAAATTGACCACGTACATAAAGAGCAGGTGTATTGACAGACGCCGTCCCATGTTTCACCGTGAAAGGACTGACTGCATCTTCCGATGATCCGTTTAACACAGGAGTAAAAGATGTTGCGTTTGAAGTGAAACCGGGCGAGATATTCGGCATTGCCGGTGTGGCGGGCAACGGACAGCATATGTTATTTTCTCTGCTCAGCGGTGAAGTGTCCTCACCTAAAGCCAACATGATAACATTCAACGGACAGCATGCCGGACGCTGGAGCGTAACCAAGCGACGACGGAAAGGATTCGCATTTGTGCCGGAAGAACGTATGGGCAGAGGGGCGTGCCGGAAATGACGCTGACAGAAAATACCCTGCTCAGCACTCATCACGAGAAGAATACTGTTTCACTGGGACTGATGAGTATGAAAAAGCAGAGAAGACCGCAAATGCTGTGATTAAACATTATGATGTACGCACTCCGGGAAACAGTGCCGAAGCGGGCAGTCTTTCCGGCGGAAATCTCCAGAAATTTATTGTCGGGCGGGAGGTTGAGCAAAACCCGAAGCTTCTGGTTATTTCTGCGCCTACGTGGGGTGTAGATGCGGGGGCGGAAGTTTTTATCCGCCAGACACTCGCTGATAAGGCAAAACAGGGGATGGCAATTATCTTGTTCTCGCAGGATTTGGACGAAGTGATGGAGTTGAGTGACCGCGTAGCAGTAATGTTCAGCGGTCGGCTTTCACCTGCTTACCCGGCCAAAAACTCACGCAGGAACAAATCGGACTGCTCATGGCGGAGAACCTTCGATTAGTATTTCTCAGTAATAAGGATTTATAAGATGATCAGAATCAATAAACGCAGGAATACATCCTCGACTTGGTTGTTTTTAGCACCCAATTTGGCAATTGTTCTGACTCTTATCAGCGGAATTTTTATCTTCAGCTTGCTGGGTCTAGATCCGCTGCGAGTTTTTTATATTTATTTTATTTCACCGGTTAAAGACCTATACGGTCTCAGCGATCTGGCCATTAAAGCATCGCCGCTGATTTTGATTGCGCTCGGGCTTTCATTTGCTTACAAAGCCAATGTGTGGAATATCGGCGCGGAAGGGCTGTATATACTCGGGGCGTTGGGCGGTACTGCGGTTGCGCTTTTTTTCCACGGCATCGGGGGGAGTGGATATTGCCGCTGATGATTATCTGCGCGGCAATATCGGGTATGATTTGGGCAATTATTCCCGCATTTCTGCGACGCGCTGGAACGTGAATGATATTTTATCCAGTCTGATGCTGAATTATGTCGCGATCCAGTTGCTGATATACCTGATGCACGGTCTGATGAGGGATCCGCTGGGCAATAATTTTCCCCAAACAAAAATCCTGACCGAATCCGCGAAGCTGGCGGTGTTGTTCAAAGATAACGCGTATCCATACCGGTGTGCTGATTGTGATTTTTCTGATACCTTTTTTCTGGCTGATTGCCTCCCGGGGATTCTTTGGGTTTTCAGGTAAAAGTAAAAGGAATGGCAGAAGCGGCCGCGCGGTTTGCAGGGTTTAATGAAAATAAACTGATTATTGCTACGATGGCTCTTTCCGGTGCACTGGCAGGAATTGCCGGCTTTTTGAAGTCGCCGGCCCGCTGGGACAACTGACTTCCGGGTTTTCATCCATTATGGTTATACTGCGATTATCGTAGCATTTCTCGGACGCCTTCACCCCGTGGGCAGTTACACTGGCAGGATTGGTTATTGCGCTCACTTTTCTTGGCGGAGAGGAGGCTCAGATTGTGTTGGGACTGCCGACAGCCGCTACCGGTGTATTTCAGGGCATTTTTCTGTTTTTTTTCTGCTCGCATGTGATTTTTTGCGGGTATATGAAATTAAATATATTTCTAAAATTCTTAACTGCTGATGGAGTTACTGCTGTTATACTGGCATCTGTTCTGTAGCGGCCACACCTATTTTATTGGCCGCGTTAGGCGAAATTGTCGTTGAAAAAGCGGGGGGTACTCAATCTGGGGGTAGAAGGCATGATGCTGATGGGAGCAGTGTGCGGATTTGCGGTTGCGTATTCCACCGCAGTATATTTACTCGGCGTGATTGCCGCTGCCGGCGCAGCAGTTCTGATTCGCTGATATTTGCCGTACTCACTACAATTTCTGGCGGCGAATCAGATTGCAACAGGGCTGGCTTTGACTATATTCGGGCGTAGATTAAGCTCGTTAATCGGTAAAGGATTTGTCGGATAAGAATAGATCAGATTTCAAAAATCTCCATCCCTGTCCTTTCTGACCTGCCGTTATCGGAACGTTTATATTTAAGCACGATGTGCTGGTATATCTGTCTGTTATTTTAGCGGGAGCGGTTTATTTTTTTATATTTAAGACAAAAGCCGACTGGTTTTAAGGGCGGTTGGTGAAAACCATGATGCCGCTCACGCATTGGGATACAATGTTATACTCATCCGGATAGGAGCGATTACATTTGGGGCGGCTACCGCCGGTATCGGTGGTGCATATCTGTCAATGGTATATACGCCCCACTGGTCAGAGGGTATTACCGCCGGACGGGGCTGGATTGCACTTGCACTGGTGGTATTTTCATCGTGGAAACCTGCCCGACTGATGGCAGGGGCATACCTCTTTGGACTTATCCTGATGTCGCAGCTTTATTTGCAGGGATTAGGGGTGGCAATTTCACCGCAGATACTGTCAATGATGCCGTATTTATTTACCATAGCAGTTTTGACTGTTATTTCACGAAATAAAGTCAGACTGCGACTGAATGTTCCGGGTTCTCTCGGAAAATCATTTCATAAACATTAAAATAACGTATAAACTGTAACCCGATGGCTTAAATTATAAGCTGTCCGAAATATTAACCCTCTCCCGATAACCTTGTAAACTGAATAAAAACATGGATAACAAGAAAAAAATCATACTGATTGCCGCGGCCGCAGTATTATTGGTAGGTGTGTATCTTTTAATGAAAAAACCGGCAACACCGCCCGCAGAAGAGGCAAAATCCACAGAATCACAGGCAGGAAAAGCCATGGACAAGATTAAGGTCGGATTTATTTATGTCGGTCCGGTGGGCGACCATGGCTGGACATACCGCCATGACGAAGGACGCAAAGCCATGATGGCAAAATTGGGCGACAAGGTAGAAACCACTTTCGTAGAAAGCGTACCTGAAGCAGACTCTGAACGTGCAATCCGCAAAATGGCACAGGACGGCAATAATCTGGTGTTTACCACGTCATTCGGATTTATGGATCCGACCCCTGAAGGTGGCAGAGGAGTTTCCCGATGTGAAGTTTGAACATGCGACCGGATATAAAACTTCCGCAAATGTCGGTATTTATAACGCCAGATTTTACGAAGGCCGTTATCCGGCAGGGTTGCTGGCAGGAAAAATGACGAAGTCCAATATTATCGGCTACATTGCTTCCTTCCCAATCCCGGAAGTAGTGATGGGTATTAACGCAACCATTATAGGGGCGCGCTCTGTCAATCCGAAAGCTGAAGTTCGTGTAGTATGGGTCAGCACTTGGTACGATCCGGGCAAGAAGCGGATGCGGCTAAAGCACTGATTGCACAGGGTGCAGACGTAATTTTCCAGCACACAGACAGCCCGGCCCCGCTCCAAATTGCCGAAGAGCAGCAAACTGCCGGCAAAGCTGTATGGGCGGTCGGTCAGGCGTCTGATATGACTAAATTCGCACCGAAATCCCAACTGACGGCAATCATTGATGATTGGGGTCCGTATTATATTCAACAGGCAGAAGCAATGTTGGCCGGAACCTGGAAATCAACAGACAGCTGGTACGGTCTGAAAAGAGGGATGGGTAGCTTTGGCTCCGGTAAACGCGGCGGTACCGCAGGATGTTCAGGAAATGTTCAATAAAGCCATAGAAGACATCAAATCCGGTGCAGTTCATCCCTTTAAGGGACCGATTAAAAAAACAGGACGGTACCGAACTGGTAAAAGAGGTGAAGTTACTCTGACAAAGACCTGCTGAGCATGATGTGTTTGTGGAAGGTGTTGTCGGTGAACTGCCTAAATAAGTGATACTCACTGCCGGTTAAATTCCCGCCTGTAATTTTTTTCCTGCGGGTGGCTTCTGATTATCGAAGCCGCCTGTATAAACACCTCTTAACCGTCCGACGTCTGTTTCTACCGGAATACAAAATATTTGAAAGACTTCAGCGTCAAAAAGTTCAATGAAGACCTGTTTCAACGCGTCATTCTAACCCGAGTACAGGTCTCTTGTCTTAAAAGAATTATCCAACCGCCCGCCGCGCCGGAAAGAAATCACCCGCGATATTTCCTTCAAAGTAATTTTCCGCCCCGGTTTACCCAAGATATTCATAACCTGTTGAGTGCCCTGCTTCAGTTTGCTGCGGATATTGGACCTGTGCCGTGATATTCATCACCTGAAAATTGTATTTATCTCGCATTCTGCATGGCAACTCAGTCAAATCGGACAAAGCAAACGCATTTCGGCACTTCCGGCACTAAAGATATTGAACGGAAAAGATAACGAGCCTGTTTACACGGTTATTTTGCAGGATAAACAACAGGAAAAAACAGATTTGATTAATATTATCCGGCTCATTTTTTCCAAAATATTCGGCGAAAACTTCTTCAGGCACTGCATTGAACAGTTGCCTGAATTTTAAAGAAATATTAGATTATCTGCAATTCAACCGCCTGCGCGCCATGAAGGTGTTGCCCTTATTCGGATATTATTTGAACAGTCACCGCAACTGCGCGTCATCTGGCATGAAATCGGTAAAAAAAATTATCTGACGGGTGAAAAAGCAGAAAATTACGGAAAAAATTATTTTTTCCGTGCGATTGAACAGCAGGAAAGCGGACACGAAGAGCTGATGTCCGTTATGCAGAAAATCCTTCGTCCGCTGACGGAAAAGCCGTTAGAATTTTTCAAAAATAACGGCGGTATCCCGTTTAACCGGATATATGAAAAAAATCGTCTGCTGTATATCATACTGCCGCATGAGGCGGACGGACTGCGAAAACTGGAGAAAAACCCGACTGTTTTTTTCAAAATTGTTGCCCAAAAGACGGGTTATCTGCTGGAGGTTTTTCAGCAGCTGATAGAGGCAGAACGGGATTTCCCCTTTACCAACTCATGACGTATCCGGAACCCCTGCCAAACCATCGTCCGATGCCTTAAAAACAACATCCCGGAGTATCCCGGACGATCTTAAATCAGGAAAAACCATTCATGTAAATAATCTGACAGACGGTGATAACGCCGACGACACGACACAACGCCCGGAGACTGTTTTACCTTTGCTGAATACCATCCGGACGGCTTTACTGAAGCGCGGGTTGGCCAATGAGTGTCTGTTGCCGGAAGAATTTTTGGATGACACCGGTAAAAAACAAAAAAAACTGTTTCTTTTGCGCATTCTGCAAAATTTTTCCGAATCCGCAGAGACTCAATTGATTTGCCCACAGCTGAAAAAATTTTACAAAATTACATTAACAGCATGTCTCAACGGCTCTACAATATTTGCGTACTCAAAGCCAAAATTATTGAGGAAAATATTACCGATCCGGCACACCCGGCAGTTCGCGCGGTGAAAGTTAATATAAGCTGGGTTGAATTACGGCTGGTAAACATTTCTGATTTTTTTCATATATGTGCCTACCTCAATCAGGTATTCAGGCGATATGACCGATTTACCGCACAACTGACGCAAAGCACACAGATATTCAGAAACGGCTGGACTTACTTCATATCGGCGATGCTGATTTATATTTATTACGAGCGGTTTATGCCGGAAAAACACACCGCCGCCAAACAAAAAGAGCAGTTCCTGAATATTATTCAGGCACACATAAGGCAAAATGAGCGGGAGATACCGTACTTCAGGGCGGCAAACTTTTTTATGCAGTTATTCACCCGCCAGTCGCTGAATTTGCCGGCAGTCATCAAAACTTTACTCTACAAATGTCCGGCGGTTACGTCTGCCATTAGGGACGGATTATTTGTCCGTCGCCTGCCCACACAGGAACAGCTCGATAAAATCATCCGGTCTGCCTGCGGCTGGCTCGAACTGTTAGAAGAAAACGAACGAATAATCCGTCGCCCAGACGCACCTGTCCCGTCCGGCGAAACTAAATAGAGACGGGTAATTCCCTGTTCAGTACCTCTGGCTGATATATTTCGTTGCTTCGTACAAAATTTACATTTAAGCATTCCTTTATTGAAAGTCTTTGCCCATAGTTATTCCCGGTTATTTTATAAAAATAATTGATAAAATCCTTGAATTTTTCGGGTTACTCTATAAAAATACCCGTCTTATTGATGATACAGTTGTTTATTATTTATGCACCGCGTTTATTTTTTTCTTATTTATGCCGGGTTAATGATTTATGGGCAGTATATTTGGCAGTTATTTCAGAATTTCTACATACGGTGAAAGTCACGGTGCGCGATTGGTGCAGTCATAGACGGTTGTCCGGCGGGATTGCGTATTTCTGATGCAGAAATTCAGGGACCAACTCGACCGGCGTAAACCGGGCAAAGCAGCCTGACCACACCGCGCACTGAAAGCGACCGGGTTCGTGTTTTATCCGGCATTTTGAACGGTATCACGCTCGGCACCCCAATTCCCTGCTGATCGAAAACAGTGATCAGCGTTCGGAGATTATGACCACATGGCGACGGTATACCGCCCCGGACACGCAGATTATACTTATGAGGCACGCTACGGTATTCGCGATGTCAGAGGAGGCGGACGCTCCAGCAATCGGGAAAGTGCCGCGCGGGTCGCTGCCGGGGCAATTGCCCGCAATCTGTTACATGATTTTACCGTCGCGGATACTCTCGCGTGGGTGGATACTGTTTATAATGTTCAGGCGTCTGTAAATCCGGATACGGTCAGCCTGAATGATATAGAATCCATTGCTGTCCGTTGCCCGGACAAAGCGGCGGCGGCGGAAATGGAAAAAGCCATCCTCAAAGCGAAAGAAGACGGTAACAGTCTGGGCGTATTATTCGATTTTGTGTGAGAAACTGTCCGCCGGGTTTAGGGTCGCCTGTTTTTGACAAAATTACGGCGGATTTAGCAAAAGCCCTTATCAGCATTAATGCCACACGTTCATTTTCTGTCGGGCTGGGGGAAGATGCCGTCAAACTTACCGGAATTGAACACAACGACCCGTTTGACACGGACGGCAGGCGTGTGTTTACAAAAACCAACCGTGCCGGCGGTGTACTCGGCGGAATTACAAACGGAGAAACGCTTTACGGCACTGTTTCCGTTAAGCCCGTATCTACCGTGTCATCCAAACAACAAACAATTACCAAAGACAAGCAGAAAACAACACTGGAAGCCAAAGGACGGCATGACCCGTGTGTCCTGCCCAGAGCAGTTCCCATAGTAGAAGCCATGGTAAATCTGGTATTGGCGGATCACATAATGAGCTGCGCGGTGTCTACGGTGGACAGACTAAAAAAAAATATTTACGTAAGAACGATTCATATATTCAGACTGACAAAGCACTATGGAAGAAATTAAAGAGATGCTGCTTAAAATGCGGGAGGAAATTCTGCACACACTTGCAGATGAACAATCCCGCTCCAAAGAAATTAAAACCAGTGAAGTGGGGGACGAAGGGGATTTGGCTTCACAGGAAAGAGCGCGCGAATTTTACCGCTTATTATCCAAACGGGAACAGAAAAAACTGTATGCGATAGACGAAGCACTGGACAAAATTGCCTCCGGGTGAGTACGGGTTATGTGAAGACTGCGGGGAAATGATTGGTGAAAAACGGCTGAAAGCCGTCCTTTCGCCAGACTGTGCTTTGACTGCCAATCCAGCGCAGAAATTACGTATTCCAGTTCGTCCGAAGATGAGGATTATTCCGAACTGAATACAGAAGAAGAGGAAGGCAACTGATTAAGCTGTTAAATTAAAACAGCAGATACAAATAAAGGACGTTGTCGTATTTATTTAATCCGCTGTTTACCTTTTCTTTGATAATTGTCTCGACCTACAGTAACAAACTGAGGCGAAGTTATCCACTATTTGTAGCCCGGCAATTCCAGATGGTTGTTCTCAAAACGGCGGATAAGATATGTATGAATGGCCGGCAGACAGGTTTGAACATCATCATAATTCCGCGTTATGTCATCCAGAAAAAAAGCGGTATCTTCTTCACGGTATAACCCGCTGATAGCGGCTGATTTCAGCGGATAATTTTTTTCCCCATAATTCTCTTCGCCGGCCGGGAAAATACCGCAGTCCGGAATGCCGTACGCGGTCAGATTCTGTCGCCTGAATTCTATCGAGGCTGTCGGGATATTTGTAATGAAATAGACTTCCCCCAAATCGAACAGTTTTTTAATATATTCCGTGTCCGGAAGCATGGGCAGTTTGGCAAAATACGGCGACCGCAGAAATAATTATACAGATGTTGTGAATTGGGTATTCTGCCCGGTTTTTACCAGTTGTGCGGTAAGATCAAATGAATGCCCGGCGGGATCATACACATCGGGATATTTTTGGCGGAACATGCTTCTAAACCCGGCATCAAAATCCAACACCACCCCATCTACGTCCAGAAAAAATTTAACCTTACCTTTTTGCATCAGTCTGTTGTTTTAGCTTTTCAGTATTTATTTTAATCGCCGGAATTTACTTTTGAGGGCGGAATACGCGGACGTTATGAGGGTTTTCCTGCAAGTGAACCCGGAAATCAGCTCTACCGTATAAGGAATAACCTCAAACAGCTCATTCAGTATCTGCCGTATGGATTTTGGCTGACCGGGCAGATTAATTACCAGCGACTGCCCGCGAATTGCACCGATCTGACGCGATAAAACGCAGTAGGAACGTACTTCAGGCTGACTGCACGCATTCTTTCCCCAAATCCGTCCAATACGCGCGGGCAGACATTACGGGTCGCATCCGGCGTAATATCCCTGGGTGCAGGTCCGGTACCGCCGGTCGTAAAAATCACATGACACCGCAACTCATCCGCCATACGGATAATTTCCTCTTCTACCCGCGCCATCTCATCCGTATTAATGCCTGATGGAATTCCGGCGAGTGAAGCAGAAAAACCGCATCAGATTAAGCAGTTCAGGTGTACTTAAAGCTTATATATACCCCGGCTGGCGCGGTCACTGACGTAATATACCAATACGGCTCTTTCTTTACCTAAATCTGCAGATCGTAAGCTCTTCAGCATATCGTTTCGACAAATCACTTTTGATGCTGTAAATAGATATTTATGCGCCCTTAAACCAGTCCAATCAGCCAATCCCATACACCCAGAAGTTCGCCGCTGAAATAAAAATGACCGCCAGCAGTGCGCGCCTGAATTAGAGGAGAGCCTCCTTTAATGTAGCTTTTGACCCCGCCCATGCACCCAGTACGCTGCCCGCAGAAAGTACCAGCCCTACTGCATAGTTGACCAGTCCGCTGTAAATAAAAAGTGCGAGCGCAACAATCGTGAGCATTAAAGTCAGAAAGATTTTAATCGGTTGGCATACTTCAGTTCGTAGCCGCAAATCAGCACGAGCATACTCAGCATAAAAATACCGACCCCCGCCTGAATAAAACCCCCATAGACACCTATCAGGAAACACGCCGTAAATTCTTTAACAGAAAAACCGGATGTCTGCACTTTGTCTGCTTTGCCTTTCAGCCATTGTTCCGGCTTAAGAAACAAGACTGCCATCATAATCAGCATAATAATGCCAATGGTTTTGCGCAACAGGGCTTCATCTAAATCAATCGCAATAACCGCTCCCACAAAAGAACCCAGCATGCAAGGTATCGTCAGATACATTGCAGATTTGATATTCAGCAAATTTTTTTGCTTAAAAAACAGCACACCCACAATACTTTGGCAGAATATCGCCAGTCGGTTGGTTGCATTCGCCTCATTTGCAGGCAATCCCATGAATATCAAAAGCGGAAGCTGTAATAAACTGCCCGCAGCCGCTATTGTATTGATAAATCCGGTAAAAAAACCCGTAAAAGCAATTACTGTATAGTCTAAAACGGTTAAATCCATAACCGGTCCCGGCAAGTTGAGTGTGAAAAACCGATGATTTTAAATAAAAAATACATCTATTGTGTACTTTTAATTAAAAAATGCGTGAAAAAAAATTAAGAAAGGATTGTAAAGAAAAAAATGCAGCGGGTGGTATTTAAAGACCTTCCCGGCATAAGCTGAAGAAGCCGGAAAGGGCGAAGTTTGTTACCGAAGAAGAGTAAAATACTCTGACGGTCAGCCGACGAAACACCGGTATGAAGTGAAATCAGATATGCTTTGATCGCCGGAATGATACCGGATAAAGCCGCCATCAGGAAAATTACCGCGATGTAGCCCCACTCTGTCGGAGTTATCCCCTGAAGCGGAACCGTAAAACCCAAATGCGCTTTGAAGAAGGTATTGGTCAGTATTTGAACTCCGGTCAGCATTAAAAGTCCGGTCAGCAATGCTCCTAGGGCAATAAACAGAGTTTCACATAAAATTAAAACCGGCAACCTCGATCGGGTCGGCTCCTAACGCGCGAAGTATCGCAATTCGCGCCGGCGTTCGGACACAGAAATCATGATAGCATTCACCATGCCCAGCATGCCGGCAATAAACAACAACCACAGACAAGATAAGGAATCCGCGTTCCACTATACTGACAGTTTCCATAACTGCAAAAGAGTCAAACCCGGGATCACTGCCAGCAAGGCTCTTCACCAAAAATTATTAATTTTCTGCTGAAGCTGAAATATGCTGTGTTTTGTTTTTCGCACCGAGCAAAAACGCAGTGAGTGCACGGGGAGTATGTTCCTGCTCTGAAGAAACATCATAATTTTCCGCTTCGTAGTGATCTCCGGCAGTACCTTCGCCTGCGTCTGCAGCACGATGTGTATCGGCATTTTCTTCATTTATATGCTCAGATGCAGGGGCGGGAGGGATGCCGTCTTTCCAGTCCTCATGAATAGCTTCCAACCCGGCAAGCGGTAAAATAATCAGCCGGTCTGTATTTGTACCGGTCGGACTCAATATCCCCGTAATTTTGAACGGCTTCTCATCATGGGAGAAAATACCGTGTGCCGATAACCCGTGCATAATACTGATTTCATCACCGATTTTATATCGCAATTTGCGCGCAACTTCATCACCGATTACTGCTTCAAGCGCATTTGAAAACACGCCGCCGGACGCAAATGTCAGTGATTGGTCGCCGGAATAAAGGTAATGCATAAAAATCCTTCATCTGTACCCATCACACGATAGCCCTGATGGGACTCCCCGAGTGAAATAGGGATAGTCCATTCTGTTTCCGGGAATTTTTTAATTTGTTCGTAAGCGTCATAGCTGATATTGCCGTCGGGTCTCCGATATGAAATACAGAATAGAGAAGAAGATTGACGGGACCGGTTTTTGCGCCGACCAGCAAATCTGCACCGCTGACGGTATTGAAAAAACTTTGCCGCGCAGCCTCACGGAAACGCCCGATACCGAATATCGCACGATGGACAGAGCGATAGACACGATGAGAGCGATACCGTAAATTTACGGAAACCATGCTCTTAAGTGTTAAATAAAATAAAGCCTGCATAAAATTTCAAGTCAGAAAAACACTGTATTTTGATTATATTTATTTCGATTTTAGATCAGCTGAGGTTTGAACTCCCGAATATCCGCCATGCGGGGGAAGAAACGGCGTACCTCATGGTCATGGGATACCATCACCAGAGTTGCGCCGGTCATACTCGCGCGGTTAAGCAGAGTCTGGACAAAAATATCACGGTTTTCCGCATCCAGCGCAGAAGTCGGTTCATCAGCAATAATCAGCTCCGGTTCACCAATAAGCGCCCGCGCTGCCGCAATCCGTTGTTGTTGACCGATACTGAGCTGTGATGTTTTTTTATCTTCGGTTTCATGTTGCGTCAGTCCCAGACTCTGCATCAGTTCTAAAGATGCTTCTGTTGTTTTGGGATAACGACCGGCAATCCGGTTGCGCCGGATTTTGGAAAACAGCAGAGTCAGCTGTATATTTTCTGTCGGGGACAAATACGGAATGAGGTTAAACTGCTGGAAGATAAAACCGATATGATCTGCGCGAAATCTGTCTCTGGCGTGTATCTTCAGCGCGGCAATATTCTGTCCGCAATCTCCACACTGCCCGACTGCGGCAGGATAAACCCACCCAACAATGACAAAAGGGTTGATTTACCGCTCCCGCTGTTCCCATAAACCAGCAGGTGTTCTCCCTTTTTTAGAGAAAAATTACGGACAGACAGCAACGGCGAACCGGTTGTCCATGAAAACGACATATCGTTAATTGAAGTGCTGTATCAGTCATAATATTTCAAATAAATACACAAAGCAGTCCGGATGAACCGCATGAAATTAACGGAATTTTTGTAATTACAGCAGTTATTGCGGGGCGTCACGTTTAGAAAAATCCCTCTGACTTTGAATAATTTATATGTTGTGTACAGTGATTATTTACCATTAAAACAACTCAGGAACTGTTGCAACATATTTTCAATATGCCTGCGGTAAAAATCCGGGACCCGCGGGTATGTTCTGCCCCCAGAGGGTCTATAATAAATGCTTTGATTTTCAGTTGAGTTGCCGCACGGAGGACACTTTTGTTATCAAACTGCGGTTCATAAAAAATACACTGAATATTTTTTTTTGCGGATGCGATCCTGGATTTCTTTATAGTGGCGTGCACTCATCTGAGCAACGGGGTTATAGTACATGACGCCTTCAGAATGAAGGCCAAATTCCTGCTCAAAATACTGATACGCATCGTGAAATACAACAAACGGTTTGGACTGAACAGCTTTAATTTTAAGATCGGTTTCCTGTTTCAGCTTTTCCAGTGAGGCCTTCAGCACTTTGGCATTTTCTTTAATTTTAGCTGCATGAGCAGAATACACCGATACCAGTTCAGCTTCAATCACATCTGTCGCCTGTCTCATCAGCGATACAGAATTCCAAATATGCGGGTCATACTGCTTTCCCCCTGATTAAGGGCGTCAGCCTCATGATGCTCACCGTGTCCTTGTTCATCGGCGTGTTCTTCCTCATGCACGTAATCGCCGTCATCTCTTACCTCCAAAAGTCCTGTCAGTTTTGAGGCAACTGACAATCGTTTTGTTTTTTTATCCAATACCTGATCCGCTTTTTCAATAAAAATTTCAAGCGTTTTGTCATCTGTCATAATAACCAACTCTGATACTTTGAGCTGACGCAGATGAGATGGCTTTAGCAACTTGGTATGCGGCGAATTTCTGCCGTACACAATCAGATGCACAGAAATACCTGTACCTGCTGTCAGGCTGACTGTCAGAGAATGCAGCGGCTTAATTGTTACACTGACCGACGCCGCAACCAGTGCCGGGAAAAATCCGATTAATACGAAAATTGAAACGCCAAACTTAAATATCGGGGTAATTTTTCTATGTTTTAATGTCATTATCTTATCGGTTCCTGAAGTAAAAATTTAGTCATAAAATCACCCGGCTAACCGCATTTGTGGAGAACCCGTGAATTTTGAAAGCAAATGATTAGCAAGGGATACAAGAACATCCTGCCACAGAAACACAAATGTATTTATCCTGCGCGGAGATTTGTATAATGGATTTTTTTGCAGAGCATAACAGGAACTTAACATCTAAATTTAACAGCAAAAAATAATGCGCGCAATACAAAAATTCATTTCATTTATTTTCAATGACACAGTCGGAAGTTAATTTTACAAAAAGTGCTTGACGATGCCGGCGGGCAGTGATATTTTTACACACTTTTCTTAAGTTTATTCGTAATTTTAATTCAGTTCTATTGAATCAACTGCGATGCAGAAACAGACAGAGTTTGCCCGTAACGAAGATTTTGAAAAAGGCGGGAAATACCGGAAAAAATGGCATGTAATTGATGCAGACGGCATTGTACTGGGTCGTCTATGCTCAGAAGTCGCGAGTATCCTGCGCGGAAAGCATAAATCAATTTTCACGCCGCATGTCGACACAGGTGATTATGTAATTATCATTAACGCGGAGAAAGTAGCCATGACCGGAAACAAGTGGCGTGATAAAATGTATTACCATCACACCGGATTTCAGGGCGGACTGAAGACTGCATCTGCGGACGCACTGAAGCGAAAAAACCCAAGTCTGCTTATTGAGCATGCCATTAAAGGAATGATTCCGAAGAGTGCACTGGGCAGAAAAATTATGCACACCAAGCTGAAAATATACAACGGCGCGGAACATCCGCATGCGGCAAACAAACCGGAGCCTTTAACATTAAAGGTTAAGCTGTAAAAAAGTTTATTTTTACTATTGATGACTTCTTATTAAAATTAACGAATTAAGATGCAAGAACAATACTCCGGCACCGGACGCAGAAAATCATCTGTAGCCCGTGTCTTTTTGATTCCCGGAAAAAGCGGAATCAGTATCAATGAAAAACAGGCAGAGCAGTACTTCGGCAGAGTTACACATGTAACTGATGCCCTGTCCCCGCTGAAACTGATTCCCGATCAGAATTTTGAATTGAGAATTAGTGTCAAAGGCGGCGGACACACCGGACAGGCTGGGGCAATTCGTTTAGGTATTTCCCGTGCGCTTTTGGCTTTAAACGGAGAAAATCGGGAAGTGCTGAAAAGTGCCGGTTATCTGACCCGCGACTCCCGCAAAGTGGAACGTCAGAAAGCCGGTATGCGCGGTGCACGGGCCCGTTATCAGTTTTCCAAACGCTGATTTTTTTACAGGCTGTACTGTCCTCTCAGTCTTTGCCGGTTTTTGTTATTGCCGGGTGAGAGGGCAGACTTTCGCACTCGGGTTGCCGTAAATCAGATTAAAGTTCCAAGTTTTTACCAATTTCCCCGTCTTTTTATGTCCGGTGTTTTCAGTCAGCCGTTGCTTTCTGTTTTGTCCGCGCATTCGACAGTATCTCACAAATAATTAAATTAACAGATGACAAACTAAGCTCACTCCATGGTAAAATTGCTGTCGTCCACAGGCAGTACACAGGGATTGGGCGAAGCTGCAGGCACGCCTGTTCGGGGAGCGGGAAATTGGAGGACTGATTATCACCGGACGGAATTTGAAACGCGGAGAGTCCGTTGCCAAGACCTTAACGCAAAGGCTGCCGGACTTATTTTGTCCCGGCTGAACTGGATAATGTGGACGACTGCCGCAAAATTATAGCAGCCTGCGACCGATATTTCGGCAAACTGCATATTTTGGTGAACTGCGCCGCTCTGACGGAACGGGGAACAATTTGGGATACCACACCCGAGCTGTTTGCAAGGATGATGGACATTAATGTCCGCGCACCTTTCTTCCTGATGCAGGATGCGGTCAAACTTATGGAGCGCGAAAATATTGCCGGCTCAATCGTTAATATCTCCAGCGTTGCAGGGTACGGCAGTGTGCCGATGCTATGCCCCTACGCCGCATCTAAAGCGGCACTCAATACACTCACCAAAAATGTCGCCTACTCGGTTATGCGAAGCCGCATCCGCGTGAATACGCTTAATCTGGGCTGGATGGACACACCCAGCGAAGATATTACCCAGCGTCAGTATCATTCGGAAGGTCAGGATTGGCTGACAGAGGCAGAAGCCGCGCAGCCCTTCGGACGCCTCTTAAAACCGGCAGAAGTTGCCCGCGCGATTGCGTTTCTGGCGTCTGAAGAATCGGGAATGATGACAGGGAGTATCGTTGATTTTGATCAGTCTGTAGCAGGAGCCGGACCTCAACCTGTACCGCCCCAAAAGAACAATGGATAAAAGCATCCGGAGTTCGCTACGAATAAACCCATTATGCAGTTTTCGAATGGACATTAATATCAGCGGCAGTAAGCAGGATTGCCGGAAGGCATCCGACATAAAGCTGATTTTCTGATGGATACTGACGATGACAGCACACCGCTTCACTTCTGCCGGTTTGTATCCGAATCTGTGAGGGGTTAATTGAATTGGGAATGACAGAAAAAGAGGGGTAAGTATAGTATAGGAATGGAAAATACACAGTCGGCGACTCGGATGTGCCGAGTGAAGGTTCACGATACTGCTGTGACTGTATTTCTGCGCGTTGCCGGTGTGTTTGCCGGGCTGTGTTTTTTGCTATTGTCCGCCTGCTCGGTGCAGTTTCGCGCGGAAGACGGTATGATGTTGCCGCCGGTAGTTTCTGTTGCGCACATGTCCCTTGTGTACCTTAATGATGAAGTGCCTAAGGAGTTTGTGTTTGCCGCCGACCGTTATGCCGAAGCAGGCGCGGATTTCGGTTCAGGTACCAAACCGGTACCTTATACGGGTTACGTCCGCACGGAAAAAGCTTTTCAGCTGTCGGCCCTCACACAAAAAATCGCGGTGTACGGCATTTCAGACGTTTTTTATGTCCGTCTGACACGTTCGGTTATCCGTGATACGGTACCGGGCTGGAGCGCGTAGAATACAGCCGTTTTGATACCCTGCCTTATAAAGACTATCCTGCGGGTAAATTTTTGTTCGGTGTCTTCAGTGAACGCGACTATGCGGCCGATTTGAAATGTCCGCTGACGGCTTATGACCCGGATCTAATGAATAAAATAAGCGCATGTGAAGACGGGGTCTATATCTTTCTGCATCCGATTATGCTTCAGGCGGGCGGGGACAGACGTCTATCCTCAATACCGCAGATGTGCTGATACAGCAGAAAGGTGCGGTGTCGCCGGTGCGGTTAATATATACTTATCCGGTCAGCGATCTGAATAAAGTGCCGATGGCTCAAACTGAACGCTCTTTTGGTGTTCATCTGCTGGCATATCTGCAATATAAAACGGGCGGCGGAAAATTGTAACCCGCTTTCAGCAAAAAACAATCAGATAAAGTTACGGCGCAGTCCGGCGGATTCGCGGTGCCTTTCTTCCGCGAGTTCAATAAGCCGTCCGATAATTTCACTGTAAGAGCGTCCGGTCAGCTTGAACAGAGCAGGGAACATGCTGATTTTGGTAAACCCGGGCAGGGTGTTCAGCTCGTTGACTACGTACCGTCCGTCAGACTTCAGCAGAAAATCCACCCGGCAAAGCCCCTGACATTCAGTTTCGCGGTAAGCTTTTTCTGCGCAGACAGTCATTTCTTTCAGTAAATCCGGCGGCAGTTGAGTTGGGACTTTGAGGTCTGTTTTGCTTGCCGGGTCGTATTTGGAGTCGTATGAGTAAAACTCACGGTCGGGTACAATCTCTCCCGGCGGAGACACCGCTGCCGTGTGATTGCCCATGACAGCAAATTCAATTTCCCGTCCGGAAAAATCTTCTTCAATCAATACTTTGGTATCGTACAGGAATGCTTCTTCCACGCCCTTCAGGTATTCCGCTTCGTTGCGGCATTTGGATATACCCACAGATGAGCCCAGGCAGTTGGGTTTTACGAATACGACTGCCCCTAATTCTCTGCTGATTGCCTGATAGGACGGAACCGCTTCGTTGCGGGTAATTTCCCTGAATTTGCATACAGGGATTCCGGCGTGGTGGAGGATTTTCTTGGTCGCAGATTTATTCATACACAGCGCGGAAGCGTAAACATCTCCGCCGACAAACGGATATTAAGTATGCGGAAGAAGCCCTGCAAACAGCCGTCTTCGCCGTAGGTACCGTGAATGATGGAAAATACAATATCCGGGCGGGGACTGTGAGTGCTTAGGTCTTTGTTCACTTTTACAGCCGCGGGGTTGATGTGTACGGTACGCGGGTCTTCCGGTTTCAGTACCAGATTTTCATGAGTGACAAAATCGCCGTTTCTGCTGATGCCGATGTAAAAAGGAGTATACTTCCCGCGGTCAATATTGTTATAACAGAGTAGGCGGAAATTAAGGATATTTCATGTTCTCCGCTCATCCCGCCGCACATCACGGCGATTTTTTTTCTTTTCAGTCATGATGGGTAACTTTTATGTTTGTTATATGCGATTTGTTTCAGATTCTATTAAGTCCATATTTAGAGCTTTCAGTATGAACATAGCGGTTATTTTTGAACGGGTAAATAACCCGGCCTGATAATTTGTGTACTGACAAACTTATACATTCCTGTTTTGGAAAACCGGTGCATTGCTATTTAGGATAATGTGGGGTAACATATCCTACAGACTTAACTGATGATGTTTTTTTGAAAAAAATTCCAAATCCGCCGTTTTCTATTATATTACCGGGGTAAGTTTAAAAACATGTAAATCATATAGATATTGTATAAGATGCCGGTTGTCCATACTTTCATTACTGAGAGGGTTTTCCAGAGATACTGCGGATGAGTAAATATATGACGCTCGTGCAGGTTAATAATGCCTGCTACTTTCTGGACATCCCGAAGCGGACTTGCGCATTTTGTGCGGACACCGGCAGACTGTGTCAAGCAACTGCTTCAGTTAAGGATCATCCGACCGACGGAAAAAGACGGCGTTAGTTTTGAAACCGGACCCAATGCCATTCTGCTTTCTGACACAGCCATACAAAACGGGCAGATTTGTAATGCTTCCGAATTTCCTGTCCTCCAAATGCTTTACCGGCAGGGTATGGCTCTTCCCAATCATCCCAATAACACCAATGTACGTCCTGTTCTTATCGGTGCTGCCCGGCAGATAAAATCCCAGATGGACTATATTTATCTTGGGAATTACGGTATTGACAGTCTGACCGAAATAATTGACGCGGGCTTACTCCGGAAGAGGCCAAAGAACTTATCAGTCTTAAAAAATATTTTGCTTTTGGTAATTATAAGCCCACATCTGAATTGATAGAATCCTGCGAAGTCAGAGATCAAAAAACCCATATCAGAAACGGAGTATATATCTTCAGACTGTCCGCGAATGTGTTTGAGTTTTCATATAAAGATCAAACCGTCAGAGTAGATATAAACCTGCCTAAGAAACAGAATTACGGGAACACCTATTCACTCGGTTTTTATAATCTTCAGAGGTCATACTTCAGTGTGGTGCATTCCGGACAGGGGGATGGTTGGGATATTCACCGTCCGAGCATGTCCAGTATACTTTTTCATCAGGGAAAAGTGTATTTAATTGATGCCGGTCCGAATATAAAAAATATTCTGAACGCGGTGGGTATCGGGATTAATGAAATTGTCGGGATTTTTCAAACGCATATCCACGATGATCACTTCAGCGGAATTACTTCACTGATGGGCTTGGATCACCGTCTGAATTTTTATACCACACAACTGATAAGGCATTCTGCGCTAAAAAAACTGTCAGCACTGCTGTCAATCGATGAAGACGTATTTTCCAATTTCTTCAATTTTATTGACCTGCACCCGGATGAATGGAATGCCATTCATGATTTGGAAGTGAAACCTTTTTATTCACCACACCCGATAGAGACAGTTAATTTTTATTTCCGCTGTATGTCTAAATGCGGGTATAAAACCTATGCCCATCTAGCCGATACCACCTCCTTCCGGGTGTTGGACGGGATGGTGAATGACAATCCGGATCAGCCGGGTATTTCCCGTATCATGAATGAAAGAGTAAGGGAGAACTACCTGACGCCGGCAGATGTTAAAAAGTGGATGTTGGCGGAGGGATGATTCACGGAGAGGCTGTTGATTACCGTTCCGATAAAAGCGCAAAGATTGTTTTTGCACATACTTCTTCCCCGATTGAAGACAATGAACGGCTGATTATCGGTTCGGAAGCTCATTTTGGTGCAGTCGATGAGCTGATAGATACGCGCTACAATTATCTGATGGACGGTGCCAAGAACATGATACAGAGCTATTTTGATTCTGTGCATCCGGATAACCTGCTCCATCTGCTGAACCAGCCGATAACGAGTTTTCACCCGAAGACAATTATTTATAAAGAGGGACAGCAGATTGAATATGTATATCTGGTGTTGACAGGCAATGTCATCGGTATATTGGTGACAGTGATGACAGTATTATTTTTCAGGCGGGCAACTTTATCGGAGAGGAATATATTTACGATGCCCGGCAGGCGAAGCTGACTTACCGCACCGGTTCATATGTGAATGTATTGAGTATTCCCATTGCCGTTATTGATAATCTCGTCAGTAAATATAAAATCAGAGATACACTGAATATAAACCAAAAATACCGTCTGTTGCTCCAAAAATCATCTTTATTTGGGTATCATTTATCCGGGTATAAACTTAATTTTATAATAAAAAATATAAACATTTTTAATTTTTCAGAAAAAGAGGGCCTCTTATGAAAAATTTGAGTTGATGATTAAAGAATACATGGAAAAAATAATATATTTATTATATTTCGGGCGTATCCAACTGAAAATCGGACCGCATGACGCCTTAATTACCTTAGACTCAGGAGATTTTTTCGGAGAAAATATTATCCATGACTTTAAGCCGCTGACTCATTTTTATCCTGAAGGTGATTGTGAGATTTGTGTTATTCCTTATAACTGCTCAAGATATTCCGGTTATATTCCAGCAGCTGAATGAGCAGTATCAGAAAATATACATCACGGTTGCCGGCTTTTTGCAGAAGCATGAGGCATCTGCACACTTTTCGCCTGCTGTATACACACAGCCGGCGCAGATGATGAGTTCAGGCGGATATGTCCTGTATCATCTGTACCAACTGGCCGAGTATTTGTATTCTGTCGGAGACAGGGTACTTTTAATTCGGGTATTGTATAATCTTTCCCGCTATTACAAAAAATATACAGAACGTGTACGCATTAGAATGATGCGGTACAGATCTTCTGAAAGCCATACCTTGATGAATGCACATGATAAAATTACTGTCTCGCTGGATAACCTGTATAAAGGTATTGCAGACGGGAGATTCGGCGATGAGGATTTGCAGTCTCTGCGTAAGAATATAATCATATGTATTGATCAGATAAACCATAATCCTGTAATGTGAAACGTGTATGAGGCGTTTGTGTAAATTAATATTCCTGTTTAAAAGTAAGGTTATTTAATCTATGAAATATAAATCGCGAAGTTATAAACGGTATTCCGGATTAAAAATGAAAATCAAAAAACAAAACAATATTAAATCTGTTGCTCTCGGAATTATTGCCCTTTCGTGGCTGGTATCAGCATGCTCCATCACGAAGATTGATAATATTGATGAATTTAAGCCTTACGACGTTGAACAGGCTGAAATAATGCCTCCCAAAGAAGCACTGGAGAGTGTTAAAACCAAAGTGGCTGTGTATGATATTGATAACATCAATGACGTATCCAAAGGGGCCTCTGCTGCACAAAAGGTGACTGAACAGGTCAAGAAGTATTTACTTGAAGCAAATGTGGAGCTGGTCGATCGCAGTGCCGCCGATAAATACAAGGACGAAATTATATTAGCTTCTCAAAACAGCGGAACGTTTTCCGGTCCTGTGTTTGCGTCATATGTTTTGCAGGGTACTTTAAGTGAAGTAACTTTTTCCGTCAGTTTAGAAAAATCCAAAGTGGATTTGGCTTACAATGCCTATGCCATATTGAATAAGAAGCAAACAACGGAAGTGGAAGATTATTGTCAGTACACCGGGAAACTTTCCGGTGCGCTGGCTCTTTACAGTATGCCGGATTTGAAGGTTGTTAAGCAGTTTGAATTTTCCGACAGCCGCAGTTACGATACCGCCCCCAACCGCAGTGTAAAAAATGTAGGTGATTTTGCGGCAACGCTGTTTACCGGTAAAGTGCCGGGGGAGTGTCCGCAAATAACAGCATCGTGGAAAAACTGGTCAATGAGGCCGCATCGGAAGGTATGCGAAAGTACAGAATTGACTTACAGAACTTTTTTTCGCCCAGAGGCTATATAGAAGCATGTACCGCAGACAGGATGTCTATCTGGCAAAGATAACCGTCGGTAAAAATGCTAATCTGACCGAAGGAATGAAAGTAGAGGTGTACAGCCTCAAACCAGTCAGTAACAGTCTGACCGGTAAAGTAGAAACGGAAGAACGCAGGATAACCGAGGCGTACGTCACCAATCAGATTACAGATAAAAGTGCCTGGATTGTTTTTGAAAAACCGGAAACGCAGGCAAAGTTAAAATCGGTGATTTTATTAAGGTTGTTTTTGAAAAGGGTAAATTTGAGTCTTTTAAGGACATATTTTAGTTTTAATGCGGATGCTGTTCTTTATTTAAGCAGGTCAACGCACGGATTGTTTTTCCGGGCGTGTCCCAGTTTTTGTAATACGCGGTTAGGGTTTTATTTGCGTTCAGTATTTCCATATACTCTCTGCGCGGAATTTCTTCTGCTCCCATAGATGCCAGATGCGGATTTTGTATCTGGCAGTCAATCATTTTTATCTGATATTGCCGGCAGAAACTGACCAGAACTGCCAGCGCGTATTTAGATGCTTCCGGTACCAAACTGAACATAGATTCACCGACAAAAATGTCACCGACACATACCCCATAAAGCCCGCCGGTAAGCTTACCGTTCTGATAAGTTTCAATGAATGCACGCGGCCGATTTGGTGCAGGGCGGTATATGCCTTTATAATATCGCGGTTAATCCATGTTCCGTTTTGTCCCGGTCTGGGAACAGCGGCACAATAATGAATAACCGATAAAAAATCGGTGTCAATCTGATGCGTAAATACTTCGCGCTGAATCGTTTTCTTGAGACTGCGGGAAATGCGGAATTTATCAGGAAAGATAACGGCTCTGGGGTCGGGACTCATCCAAAATACAAGCCCTTTGCTGTTGGGCCAGGGAAAAATTCCTAAATTATATGCCCGTAAAATTTGTTCTGTGCTGATACCGTAGCCGTAAGCAATTGGAGTATCACCCCGGTAGAGAGAGACATCCGGAAAATTAAGGTCTTCATCCGTCAGAAATATACTATACGGCGGAGCGGACTCCTTTGTCATGGCTGAAGACAGAGAGTAATTTTAACCATAGCCTGCGCGTGACATGTTCCCCGCCTGCCATAACAGTCGGGGACAGGAGGCAAATTTGTTCAATATCCGCTTCATCGGGTACAGCACTTTCGTTGTCTAAAGAGAGGATAAGACCGAGAGGAATATCAGAAGACGGTTTGATGCGGTTAAGTGCGGCAGTGCGCCGGGAGTCAGCTCAAACCCCATCAGTTCAATTCCAAAATCACGGCACAAATCTTCATATTGATGCAGGAGCGCAATATTGAGATTTGATGTTTTGAAAAACGGCGCAATCGGATTGCCCGTGAGCTTACGACACATGCCGATGGTTATTTCAAAAATATCCCAATCATCTATCCCTTCAATCAACATCATATCTACCCCAAAATCGGAAATATAGACAATGTTTTCAGTCAGTTCACCCAGTATTTCCTTTTCAGGTTTAATTTTGGCATCACGTATATTGCCGACTGAACCCGCCAGCATGGCATTTGCATTAATTTTCTTCAGGGCATTTTTTGCCGAAGAAATACACACGTTGATGATTTGTTCAATCTGCCCGTATTGTTCAGGCGACTCCAATAGCCTTTGGTGCAGTGCGGGTTGGTGTGCGGACAAAGCCGGCACCGTCTTTCAGGGCATGCAGGTACAGATTGGTCAGGCGATGCTCTTCTTTTAGGATATCCGCGTAAGCAAAATCTTTTTTACACAGTTCCCGGTAAAGAGATAACGGATTACAGTCCCCAAGAAGCACTGCATATCAGGAGTGTATAAAATTCAGCAGGCGTTTACAGATGTCCCGCGGTTTAACAGTCGGCCTGCCCAGACCTTCTTTGGAGGCCGCTACAATCGGCATATAAATAAAGCTGAGTCGATTTAAATTGCGGCATTCCGTCAGCGCATTTTTCAGTTCGTCTGCCGAAGATACCTTCATCACAACCGGATAACTGCACGCTGCCGCAATAGCTGCATAATCAACGTCGGAAGATGCAGTCGGCTGTCCGCCTGTAGAGTCGTGGACGCGGTTTATCGAGCAAAATGTGAATTAAATTACCCGGGCGGTAAAATCCCAGAGAAGACATACTGCCCATGCGCATAAGCAATGCACCGTCACCGTCAATGACGGTAATATTATTTTTCGGATTGGTCATTGCTATACCCAATCCAGTGAGGATGCACACCCCATAGACCCCACCATATAACAGTTATTCGGCGCGTCTTCTATCTCGAACAGTTCCCGCCCGGTTTTGCCGGTTGTGGCAATCTGGTGGTTTTGCCGTTTTTTGTGTTGTTAATGACTGTGAGTGCTTCCAGCCGGGTGAGTACTGCCGGGAGCGGATGGCTGAGATTGCCGCTGATTTTTGTCGGAGCGGGCGGTACGCGGGGAGGTATTTTTTTGAGTTCTGTCTGCGAGAATGTATTTTTTTTCACGACAAAAAGAAAGTTTTGCCTTGACTCATATGGGCTTCCGCACGCTCAATCTGTTGCCGGGCGTTATCTATATTGTCAGACAAATACTCCCACTCCACACGCATCAGCGTCAGCATGTCTTCGGTAATTTGCCCCATCAGTTCATGTTGGGGCTCGTCTTTTAAGCCCGGCTCGCCGCGCAGGCTGACAAAACCGAGAATGGGCAGATCAAAAATATAGTTGAGTGAAGTCAACGGTGATACTGCATTGGTCAGACCGGAATTTTGCATCAGCACGACCGGTTTACGTTTGGCAAAATACGCTCCTGAAGCGATAGCAATGGCATCTCCCTCATTTGCCGCCATCACATACTCGCAGTCATTGACCGCGTAGTTGATAAGGTTATTCAGGAATGAACAGGGAACGCCGGTATAAAATCAAATCCGCGTTTTTTCAGTTCTGCGCCAAAATCAGTTGTATCAAGCATGGTGGGAGTTTATAGGAAATAAAGTTTTAACCGTAGTGTAATGAAAATATAAATTAAACCGGATAAGCGAAATTCACAGCCTGCATAAATCAGGGTGCATACCGGGTATGCTGCCGAGCAGTGACAAAGACAGCCCGATGTCAGAAGTATTAATGACAGCAAATGCCTCCCGTCGCAGAGAAGGTTTTGCACAGTATGCAATGCCTACACCGGCAGACTGTACTGCGGGCAAATCGTTAAATCCGTCTCCGATAACTACCGTATTTATCGGGAAAAATGCCGTACTGCGGTGCTTTGGCAAACAGTATATCCCGTTTGGTTTTTTCATCGGCAATATCACCTGTGATTCCGCCGGTCAGGAGGTTATTTTTCACTTCCGCGGTGTTGGCAATGACATAATCCAACGCGAATTTCTCTCTGATACTATCCAGCAGATTCGTAAAACCGCCGCTGGCAATACCCATACGCCACCGGTTTTTTTTAATTTAGGCAGTCAGCCGATCAATATTTTTCGTATAAGGCAGCCGACGGTATATATCATCAAACGCTGTTACCGGGAGCCCGTTAAGGTGCTGCATTCTTTCCTTAAACGCACTGCGGAAGTCCAGTAAGCCGTTCATCGCTTTATGGGTAATGGCTTCCAGAATATCCTGCTTGCCGGCGGCCTTGCCCAGTTCATCAATCACCTCTGTCTGATAAAATGTCATATCCGCATCAAACTGAAACAGAAACGGCTGTTCCGGATGCGGCAGACGATCGGCAACCCAAAATGCATCACAGGCGGTATCCAAAAGCAGATCCCGCAACGCGGTTTTTGCCGGTAAAATCGCACTGTCGCTTTTTCCTGCTAATCTGCACTGCAAAATGTCTCTGATGCGTCCTTCTGTGAGCGGGGCCGATATGATCTGCCCGTTAATCACAGAACTGTTAAGATTCAGCAGAACATCCTTCAGAGGTAATCCTTTACCGGGAGTGTAAATATATGCAATCAGAAAATCGTGCACAGAATTTTGACGTGAATCAGAAAAACCCGGAAAATTAATGGAGCAGTAAATGAAAACAAAACATCCGATTCAGACAGTTTCAGGTACTTTTGATTTTCCGACAACCGTTTTTCCGGTTTTTTTGGTTTTAGGCGGCCGGTTGGCGGCGGATAACTGAACAGATAATTCGCCGTTCGCCGCATCAATATATATATTACCGCCCTCGGTCAGTTTTCCGAACAGAATATCGTCTGCGATACGATCCTGAATTTCGATCTCGATTACCCGCAACATCGGACGTGCACCCATTTCCGGATTGTATCCTTTCTGCGCCAAAAGTTCCCGGGCTTTGCACGATAGGGACAACTTAATTTTTTTGGCTTTCAGTTTTGCCTGCAGTTCTTTAATAAATTTGTCCAGAACAGTCAGGATGTGAATTTGAGACAACCGGTTAAAGCTGACAATCGCGTCCAGTCGGTTGCGGAACTCCGGCGGGAACAAACGGTCAATCATCTGTCGTTCTTTATTTTGTGAGGTGCTGTCAAACCCGACTGCTTTGACATTGCGTTCCTGTGAGCCCGCATTGGAAGTCATAATCAAATCACGTTGCGGAAGTCCGCCGTGTTGCCGGTGTTGTCGGTCAGGCGCGAATGATCCATTACCTGCAGCAGGATATTAAAAATATCCGGATGCGCTTTTTCAATCTCATCCAGTAAAAGAACAGAATGCGGATGCTTACGCATCGCTTCCACCAGTAATCCGCCTTGTTCAAAACCTATATATCCCGGCGGCGCGCCGATAAGTCGGGCAACGGCATGCTTTTCTGCATATTCACTCATATCAAACCGTTCAAAGTGAATGTTCAGAATGGCGGCAAGCTGTTTGCTGATTTCAGTTTTGCCCACACCGGTAGGGCCGATAAACAGGAAACTGCCGATGGGTTTCTCGGTGGTGCGCATACCCGCTTTATTGCGTTTGATGGCAGACACAACGCGTTCGATGGCCTCATCCTGCCCAAATACAGTTTGTTTCAGCTCCGTGTCTAAATTTTTAAGTTTTTTCCCTGAGTCTGCGTCCATTTTTTGTACGGGAATTCCCGTTATACGCGAGACAATATCTTCAATTTCACTGATACCGATTTTAATCCGCCGGGCGTTTTGCCGTTTAATCGCACTCTCTGCACCGGCTTCGTCTATCACGTCAATTGCTTTATCCGGTAAAAAACGTCCGTGATGTAGCGGGCGGATAATTCGACCGCAGCTTTTAATGCGCTTTGGGTATACAGCACATTAAAATGTTTTTCATAACCGGTTTTCAATCCTTTAGTATTTGAAATGTCTCGAGAGTACCGGGTTCAGCAATATCAATCTTCTGAAACCGCCTTGCCAGCGCGGAGTCCTTTTCAAATCCGTTGCGGTATCTTTGTAAGTGGTGGCCCCGATAAAGCGGACTTCGTCTCCCGACAGAATCGGTTTAAGCATATGGAGACGTCCAATGAGCCGTTGCCGGTTGCGCGGCACCTACAATCGTATGAATCTCATCAATAAAAAGGACCGCATTTTTAATTTGGCGCAGTTCATCCAGAATATTTTTCATGCGCTGTTCAAAATCGCCGCGGAACTTCGTTCCTGCAATCAGAGATGCCAAATCCAGACTGTAAATTTTAGCATTTTTTAAGATTTCCGGTACCTCACCGTTCATTACTGCTTTTGCCAACCCCTCTACTACAGCGGTTTTACCGACACCCGGTTCACCCACCAATATCGGGTTGTTCCTTTTTCCGGCGGCACAGCACCTGTATCATCCGTTCCAGTTCCGATTTTCTGCCGATAAGCGGGTCCCAGTTTGCCTTCCTGCGCGCGGGCATTCAAATCCGCCGCAAACATGCTCAGTGTTTTATTATGCCCGGAAGTGGTTTTTTCTGTATCTTTTTCAGTGTCTTTTTCTGTTTCAATCCGGATTTTAATATCTTCCTGTGCAGAACCAAAAATATGCGAGAGGTTATTCAGAATATCAATTCGCCTGACACCGCATGATTTAAGGAAATACAGTGCAAATGAGTCTTGTTCTTTATAAAACGCAACAATTACGTCCGCGCCGCTTACAGATTTTTTCCCCGCCACAATCACATGGGCGGTAACCCGCCGCATCACGCGCTTGAACGAAATTGTCCTGACCGGTTCATATTCAATTCCGTTAGGTACGCGCTCGATACGGGTTTCCAGAAATTCGTCCAGTTTGGTTTTCAGGTCGTTTATATCCGCACCGCAGTTACGGATGATAAGCGCGGTATTCGCATCATCCAGCAGGGCCAAAAGGAGATGTTCCAGCGATAAATTCGTGCCGTCTGCTTTTTGCATCCCGATAACACGCCATCAGTACAGCTTCGAGTTCCTTTGTCAGCATAATTCAGGCGGGTTAAAGTTTTTCCATGCTTGCCCGCAGGGGAAATTCATTTCTGCGTGCTTCCGTGTGTACAATATCTATCTTGGTTTCTGCAATCTCGCGGGTATAAATTCCACAGAGTCCAATTCCTTTGGTGTGAATATTCATCATAATCTGTTCAGCTGTCTTCGGCGGTTTGTTAAATATGCGGATAAGGATAACGACCACAAAATCCATCGGCGTATAATCATCGTTATGGAGCCAAACTTTGTACATCGGCGGCTCTGTAACGGTTTCTTCCGTGTTTATTTTTTCGGCGGCCTTTATGTTATTTGCCGGTACTGTATTTGTAAGTTTTGTACCCATCAAATATCAAATAATGTCCGAAGTCCGCATGTCATACCTTAACATTGCTGGCGGTTTCAAATTTTTTAATTTTTTCTTCATGGGCAATTAATTTTTATATCTCTTTACCAGATCAACCAACTCATCATTTTTCTTCAGCGCTTTGTATAACTGAACCAGCACAGTAAAGACATCCCGGTCCGGCTGAATGCGGAAGGCACTTTCATATAAGGAATCGCATTATGATACTGCTTTTCGCGGATATAATTTTCAGCCTGTTTCAGGAACTGTCGCCGGTTTTTTTCTAGGTCTTCTTCGCGGATTTGGTTTTTCGCAGGTTGCTGGTATTACGGAATTCATTTTCCATTTCTGTCAGCTCACGGCGCAGACCCGCACGTAATTCAAGTTCCTTCTGGTCAGGGGTATAATAATCAAACACACTTAAAATCTTACGGATAATTGTAATATTTTTATCCACCTGATATGCCATCAGATAGAGTTCGTTTGCCTGACGAAATTTATTGGCAGCAAACAGTGCTTCTGCTTCGGTGCAGAGATAGTCATAAATCCGGTTTATCTGTTTTTTAGCCTGTGCGATAATATATTCGTCATCAGATGTATAAGTTTTCTTCATCAGGGCGGCACTTTCCACAAAAGATTTTTCTGCCAGCTTAATCAGCCCCAGATTAAAAAACAACAACGGGTCTTCTGCTTTTTGATGGTAGAGATTGAGTATGCCCCTTTGACAATTCCCGGACCGATCGCGATAAATTTTTCATTCAGTTCCGCAATATACAGCTTAAGTTCATACCGCCAGTTTGAACTGCTCAGCAGCTCGTAGCCCATAATCAGATATTTCACGGCAGACATAATTTTTTTATTCTTCCGTTGCAATAACCCCATATTTACAATGTAATAGCGGTTATATTCCTCTTTCCCAATCAGGGTATTGAGGGTATTTTCCGCGTTTGCATAGTTATTGTTCACTGACCCAATGATGGCATGGCATAAATCCAGATATTTAGCCGGATACCCAAAATCCGGTTTAATCATGGGCAGTGTAGCCGAAGCCTCATCAAACAGTTTATGTTTCATACAGTAAATCAGCTTGTTATACAACAGCAGTGATGTCCTGTCAGTATTTCCCAATGAAGTTTTGTTGAAGTACTCCAGATAATCCTGATGGGTGAGCGTAACGCCGCTGTCAGTGTCTGTCTGTTCTCCGGTGTTCAAAGAGATATTATTATTTTCCCCGAGGGGATTTTTTAAAGAAGAATCCCCGCTTTCACGCCGTCTGAATTTTAGGTAACTGATGACAGACGGTTTTATTTCATTGAGGTAGTCAGGTCTGCACTCATAAGAGTTATTTTTGTTGACAATAAAATATTCCGGTACGACATATTCCATATCCGCAGGAAGTATGTGTATGCATCACCGGCATCCTGATCAAACCGTTGCGAACCCGCCTGACATGGCTGCAATATTATAGAGCGGACGCAGAAATTTTTTATCCGTCAGGAGGGCATGGCGGTACAGTCCCATTGCCTGATCGCGGTTTTCAGTAATTCTGGCATAATTACCCAACGTATTGGCAAAGACAGCATTCGACTGATCTTTGCTAAGCAGAGCTACACCAACGGCAAGCGCAGTTTGGTATTGCTTTTCACTTACTGCATTCTGATATTCCTGCTCCAATAAAGGAATGGCTTCTGCGGGAAATTCTGTAACAGCCTGCATATATTCAGCAGATGCCTTACTGTAAAGGCGTTGCTGGACGGAATTTCTTGCCTGCGTGATTAACGCCATTAAATTGGTCAGCATATACCGCGATTAATTTATGGAGCTGATATAGTATAGCATTAGGGCACAGGGTTTTAAAACAGATTATTCAGGACTTATGAACCCGACTGTCCCTGCTTTTACCGCCTGCCTGTATTTAGATTCTATTTTCACCCAGCTGAAATCATCACCCAGCAGTTCGATTTCCCCGTATCCGATAACTTCATCCGAATAATCTACCGAAGTGCTGACGGTCATTACATTATTATCTGTTGCGCGGTTTTGTTTAAGTATGGCATTCCGGAACAGAATCCGATCCCCTTTCTTAAATCCGGAAGAGCCCCCCGCCGCTACTCTGGCCACTTCCCCTTCTCCGCGCGTTTCCGTTACAAAACCGCGTACCGGAAAATAATTAGCGGCAAACTTACGGATTTCTTTTTCCGCTAAGTCTTTTTGGCTGCTTTTGAGGATCAATTTATTAACTCCGATAAGTTTCCGACTGCTGACCTGATAGAAGTCAGCGGTAATGCCGGTTTCGTAATACATTTGTCCGGCACGGTCACCATATTCAAAAAGTTCCGCACGGTATATTGCCAGAAAATCCATTTCTTCTGAATTTGCCTGTTCAAACAACGGAATCAGTCCCTGTGATTTTTCTTCTAATGTATCTAAACGGTTTTGCATATGTGCATAATTGCCAAACTTGCTGACATAAAATGTGCGTCCGTCCCGGAAAAAACGGATGTTTCCGGGCTTTCGTTTTTGTTTTGATAAACCAGCAGAATATTTTTCTTTTGTGCAATATTAACCTGCGGCTGCGATAAAAATTCTCTGCTTTGCCTGTTTTCAGCGTCAGTCGGTTATACGAAAATACGTTGATTTCTTTGGTGCAGCCGGGACGCAAATATTAAAAGGAGCAGGGTTGTTCCTGTTAAAAATACGGTACGATCCAAGTACTGAAACATAATTCCTATGAACCCGAATAAGTTAAGAATTAGCTTCTGACGGCGCAAGAAGTTGCTTTGTCAGAGACAGCCAATAGGCAATTCCGTATGAATTGCGGCATCGTTAAAATCATAGCACGAGGTATGCAGTTTTTCACTTCCTTTTTCACCCTCCGCCCATTACCCATGAATATATAACAGCCGGGTTTTTTCCGGAGCATAAATGCAAAATCTTCCGCACCCATAGAAGGCGGGTGGTGCCGGTCTGTTGCTTTTTCGCCAACGACGTTCACCGCCGCCTGATAGGCTGTGTCAGTCTCTGCCGGTGTGTTTATCAGAACGGGATAGCCGGACGTATCTTTTTGGAGCGTTCCGCTGACACCGTATGCACTGCACACGCTCTGCGTGATTTGCCTGATGCGGCGTATCATATCCGCCTGTATATCATCGTCCTGACTGCGGATAGTACCCCGTATTTCCGCGCGATCCGGTATCACATTATTTGCCGTGCCGGCGTTAATGCACGTCAGAGAGAGTACCGCTGTGGATAACGGATCAACGGAGCGGCTGACAACACTTTGCAACGCATTAATCAGCGCACCGACAGCCGGGATTGGGTCGGCACTTTTATGCGGTGCGGCAGCGTGACTGCCCGATCCCGTAATAACAATATGCAGTGCGTACGCGGACGCCATATAACAGCCGTGATTCATGCCGTACTGACCGACAGGCAGTCCGGGCCAGTTATGCATCCCCCAGACACTTTCCGGCGGATAATCACGAAACAGACCTTCCTCCAGCATACGGAGTGCACCGCCTCCGCCTTCTTCCGCCGGCTGAAAAACCAGCATCACTTCGCCGTCAAAATCCGGATTTTGACTCAATAACTTTGCCGCACCCAGCAGCATTGCGGTATGTCCGTCATGCCCACAGGCGTGCATCTTGCCGGCGTTTACTGAACTGTACGGTAGCCCTGTTTCTTCGGTAATATTTAACGCATCCATATCAGCCCGTAAAACAATGCGCTTTCCCGGTTTTTTGCCTTTTATAAAACCGATTACCCCTGTTTTCGCCAGCCCGCTGATGTAGGGAACCCGGAACTCGTCCAGTTTTTTTTGCACGAATTCAGATGCAAAGGTTTCCTCATAAGCCGTCTGCGGATGACGGTGAAGCTCATGCCGCCATGCCTGCACTTCCGGAGTAATCCGGTAAATATCGTCCTTAATACTCATGCGTTGCGGAAGGTATAAATAAAAGTAAATTATTATATCTAGCCTGTATTATATATGAAATACAGAAAAAAAACTATATGCTGACAACATTTTTAATTATTGTGAGTTCAAATGTCAAAAAATACGGAAATACACAATAATTTAATCTTTATAACATACAGTTAAACTAAAAACGCATCATATAATCATATTTGTATGACAGACAGCGCATTATCTTATTATCAGCATATTAGGAATATACTGACAGAGTCAGGAATTATATTACAGGCGGATAAACTGTATGCCAAGCGTATAGCCTCCCGCGCTTTTACGCCTTTGAACGGACAACTTTACTGGCAGTTGTTTTTTCAGCAGGTACTGACGCCGGAGGAATATTACTATGCGTTTGCGGATTATCAGGATATGCAGGCGTACATTGCTAAATTGGAAGAGCACCCTGATTATATTTCGTCTAACCGCACGGCACTGTTTGAAGCAGAGCGTTTTGGACAGCCGGGTAAACGGCAGACAATTGTTTTGGATGCGGCGGAACAGTTTTTTCGGTTAAAAATCAGGTTTTATGAACCGGAATTTTTGAACCGTCTGCTTTTTGCGCCGGAACAGACGCTGACAGGAATTATTTATGATGATACGGCTTTGTGGAACTGTGTTCGTGTGCTGTCTGCCGGCGGTATTCTCATTATTTCTGCACAGCAGGCGGCAGATATGACCGCCCGCATGACATCGCGCCCGGAAATTAAAACCTATCGGGGATGGATTGAATATCTTAGAAAGCAGTCCGCTGATAATAACAGGGAGGACACAGATAAACAGCCGGCTGTTGTGACGTCTGATATGCGCCGGCTGGATTTTTATCTGCGGTTTTTCCGTTCACATCTTAAGCAAAATATATCGGGGAGTCTTTTTCCGGAAATGCCCGGGCAACGTGAATTTCAATCTGCAAACGAAGCTAAAAATGCAGAAACAGAAACGCAGATTTTACTGATGACAGGGCGTCCGATAAAGGAGGATTTACTGCGCTATGTCTGTAATTACATTTCTCCGGATTTGTACGACAGTATCCGGTCGGAGAGTCCGCGCACATTTGAAAACCTGTCTTTGCAGTTCGGCAAAGGGTTTCGTGAGATGGTGCCGGATGTACATAACCGAAAATTTTTAACCCTCGTTCGCGCATTTTATCTGCTGACACAGGCAACACCGGCAGACAGCGGGGCCAATATCAGGATTTCCGGGCATGAAGACGCGTATCGTTTGATTGCCGGCGAACTGCGGGATGAAAAGCGTGAAGTGTGTATGCTGATTGCCATGAATACCAAAAATCATCCTATCCATATCACGAAACTGGCGGTCGGAGTATCTAACAGTGTGCATATTGACCCGAAGGCAGTGTTTGGCCCGGCAATACAGCTGAACGCTTCAGCGGTGATTGTGGTGCATAATCACCCGTCCGGCGATCCAACTCCGTCCGAACAGGATCGGCAGATTACCGAGAATCTGCGCAAATTGGCAGTTATGCTGAATATCCGCCTGTTAGACCACATTATTGCCGGCAATAACAGCTATTACAGTTTTACAGATCGGAAAACGTTTGATGTCAGAAATCCCGAACAGTCGTAAAATCCGACAGATACTGTCACTGATTTATATTACTGACGCAACATCAGTTGCCAAAGGGCCACATCATAGTATTTGCCTGACTTAAAGCCGGCTGATTTAATCTGTCCTCTTTCTTCAAAACCAAAGGTTCTGTGCAGTTTAATACTGGGGGCATTAGGTATGCTGATAAGTGCCAGCATGCTGTAATATACCGGACTTTTGCCCACTTCTTCAATCAGGGTGCGGTAAAGGGCTGATCCGATCCCCTTACCGGTAAAGTGATGATCTATATAAATGCTGGGCTGTACTGTACAGCGGTAGGCCGCACGTTCGTGATACGTTCCGGCATACGCGTAGGCGACAGTCTGCCCGTTAAACTCTCCAACCAGATAGGGATAATTCGGTGTCAGTTTGGCAATCCGTTCCGCCATTACTGCGGGAGTGATGGGTTCTGTCTCAAAGGTGTAAGCACTGTTCAGAATGTAATAGTTATAAATTTCCGTGATGCGGGCAATATCCTGCTCACGGACGGAGCGCACAGACAGTTCCATATGAGCACAGGGTTGAGTTACGGTTGCTGAAGACAGACATCAGCGTATAAAGTAAAGCCGCCGGACAAGGATGTATGATTTACGCAGTTTCAGGAAAATACTGTAATAACGATGCCGATTCTGGTACAGATAAACTATAGCTGTCAGGATGAGTGCAAACCAAATCTCAAAAGATGCCGACATGAACCAGTCCAACCGTCCGGTTTTGAATAAATTTTCTCCCATCAGGCGCCCCAGCATCGTAAACAGCCAGCCCATAATCACAATCATCACGGGTATCAGCCAAGATGCACGCCGTACAGGCATATTGGACAGCAGCACCGTGATAACAGTGTAAACAAAAAACAGGAGGATCGCGCAGATCTTTCGGGTCAGCGTAAACAGGGCTTTTTTTTGTTCGCTGATTTCTGCTTTCACCGCTATATGAATCAGTGTTTCTAATCCAAGCGTTCCATAGTTTTTCAGGACAACCGGCGGAATAACCGGCAGTTTTTTGTTAATTTGTTCATTTATTGCTAATAAGTCTTTTTCTGATGATGACAGTCCGCCGGCATCCAAATAAAATTGATTTCCGGTATTATCAGCTTTGTAGACTCCGGAAAAACGATTATGATTACTCAAAGCGACTGCGAATGTATCCACCGGATTGTCGGCGCGGTCGGGGTGAAAAATGAGCAGGTTTTTATTTAAGCTCCATTCGGATTTTTGTGTTGCGGACTGTGCTTCAGGAGCTAACAGGCGGATAAAATAGCTGTCGTTGATAATAAAAAACAGGGAGACGAACAGTGCCAGCAGAAAAAAAGGGCGGGAGATACGTTTATCGCTGATGCCGCCACTACGGATACCGACCAGTTCAAAAGAGTTGTTCAGCTTAATAACCGTAATAACGGCGGACAGGAAAAATATAAAAGATAAAATCAGCCCGATATAATTCAGTGTATTCCCTATAATACCGATGATAACTGATGCGTCTATGCCGGCGGTACTTTTTTTAGAGGCTTTTACCATAAAATCCAGCAGAAAACCGAAGCTGAACAGGACGGTAAATACTACCATAAATATAATCAGAAAATTTTTAAACAGATAGCGGTCGAGGATTTTCATACTGATAAGCAACGCATGAATAAAACCATATTATTAGTTGACTCCCCCCAAGTTGTCCATGAAATGTTAGGCAATCTGGCGGCGCAAAATTTTAAAGACGTTGATATTGTTGTTGCCTCGAGTAATGACAATATTCCCCGGCTGTTAAAATCTCAACCGCCGGATTTAATATTTCTTGACGGCCGGACTGCGCTCGGGAAAATGTACACTTACGCTGATGTGCTTCGTGACAGTGACATTCCGGTATTTCTTTCCCTGCCTTTCCGCGACAGTATGGATTTTAGGCAACAAGACTATCCGCTGGTCAACGAGGTCATGATTCGTCCGTTTCAGTCGTCTAAGCTTTTAGCAGCATTCAAAAAATATCTTCATTTGGAGCCGGGCAATTATGCCGTGGATAACGGCAGTCTGGGAAATCACATAGTAGATGACGGTTTCACATCCGTATTCAACAAAGCCGTTACGCCCCAATCCAAAGAATCTTCCACACTGGAAGATGAGCTAGAGTTCAGCAGTTCCATTCTTGAAGGTAAACAGCTTTTCAAAGAGCAGGCATTTCCGGATAAGGGGGCTGCGCCGGCAGCACATTCAGGAGAGCCGATACTTTCCGGCAAAGACAATGACCCGCGGACACAAGAAGAAGCAGAGTTTATTTATGATGAAATTACAGCCGGCAATACTGCTGATGACACAATTGATATAACTCTTGGGAATACAGCTGAGTTATCCGCAGACGGCGTTGATTTTGATTTAGGCTTACCGCATGCCTACGACGGCGGGGATATTTTTATCAGTGCGGATGATACTCCCGAAAAGGTTCCCGGCGACAACTTATCAGATATTCTTTCAGGGACTTCCGCCATTCCGGCAGGTTCTTTATCGGACAGCATTTCCGATAAAAAAGCATTTGTTGTATCAGACGGTTCAGACGGGGTTATGGATAAAGAGTTTTTCGTAGATATACCGGATGATGAACCGATTGAACAGACTTCTCCGGTTATTGTTTCTGTAGACAGCGAAGAAGTTGATCACAATCTGATCCTTTTAACCGAAGAAGATCTGTTGCCGGATGAACCGGAAATACCGGCTAAAATGCCGCCTGTTCAGGGGAAAAGTAAAGATACACTTAAGTCGCAGGATGACAGTATCCCTCCTGTGCTGAATATAGAAGATACGGAAATTGAAATTCCGGAAAGCGAATTGCAGACTGTCCGGCCGGAAATATCACTTCCCGAAAAGCAAGTCCGGACGGATAACAGCAATGAGTTTGAGATTTTTGATTTACAGTCTGACGAAAGTATTTTTGTTGACAGCGAAGAATCCGACCCGCCGGTGAATATACCGGAAGAATTGGACGGGGCATTATCTTCTGTGCAAAGTGACACATTGCCTGCCTCCAAAGAAAAATCTGCATCATTTGAGGAAGATTTATTGGAAGAAATTGAAAGTCTGTATACAGAAGCGGGCAACATTGTAGAAATAAAATTTCCTTCACGTACTGATACCAAAGATGAGCCGTCGGATATAAATCAATTGCTTTACGGGCAGGGTGCTGTTAAGACGGATCTCGCTGAAGAGGTGTTTGCAGACAATCTATCGACCCCGGATATAACAGATAATGAGTCGGAACAGACACTTCCTTCAGGTAATGTATTGTCTGACGTGGCGGATATTCAGATCAGTAAGTTTGATTTATTGGGTGATCCGCTCGCTGAAAATGGTTCTGATATATCTTCAGTGGTTATTGATGCACTTGCTTCCGGGTACGAGGCTACCGCTTTGCCAACTGAAACGAAGGAACAGGGTAACGAGTATCCGGAAGATAAATATTTGGCGGTAGATTTAAAGACCACCTTCAGTGCAGACACAGACTTCAGTGCAGGCAAAGAACAGAAAACTTCTGGTCAAAAATTACATGAAACGGAAGAGCCGTTTGCGGGCATTAAAAACTTAGACGGCAATACAGATACAGAAAGCCCGTTTACCGGTGAACCGACGGATATATTATCAGCGGGCGAATTGTCTGCGGATGCTCCCCTTTCTGCTACAGAAAACGATATTCTGGATGATATTATTAACGGCAGTCAGACAGCAGAAAATTCTCCTGATAATTTATCAGAGAGTGCGCCCGCAGATATTTCTGAATATGGACATACGAAGCATACTCATAACGGAGCGACCGATGAAGACCCGTTGAGCCGGAAAGAGTCAGTTAGTATGTCTGAGCGGTCGGACAGTAATTTACCGTCAGAGCCTTTCGATGATGCACTCGCGGCAAATGATTCGTCTGAAGATGGATTCAATCAGCAAATAATACACCTGATGCCCGATATTAGGGATAAAATTGAATTCATGGAACCCATCCTGAGGGTCAGGGATTTAGCGATGAGGACGTTGACGCATATCTTGCGCTTTCAAAACCTTATGAAGAAATAGCGGACTCGGCTTCGAACGCTGTAGAATCGAGTCAGTTATCTGATGATGATAAGCAGGGGGTAATTGCGATTGATACAACAGAAGAAGATTTTGAAGAAATTACCCTTTCAAAAGATACAGAGGATGCAGTATCTGCCCCCTCGAATGTAAATAATATCGTTAACGAAGATTTGCGCTCTGTTGCTGACACAGACGGTGATTTTGATAATTCTGACAGGTCTCTGTCCCGCCCGCCAATGGATGCAGAAAATCCCAACAGAGATGTACTTCAGGATTTGAGAAATGACAGTGCGGATATATTCAGCGCGCCTGTTGATTATAAGAAAACGTACAAAGACGATAATTTGTCGGATATGTACAATTTAGATATGTCCTATGTTGGCGAGGATAAACTGCGCCAGCTTATGAGTATTTCAGATATTAGGCAGACTCTGTCATCTGATGACGAAGAGGACATCAGTATTCCGCTGTTATATTCATCGGTAAAACCTGCTGAACAGACATTTCAAACTTCTGTGGCTGTTTCCGGCAGGCCTGTTGTGAATAAAGACATTCTGCGGCGTGAGTTTGATAAAATCCGCGGAGAGGTAAATCTAAAGTTGGACGACTTACAGCGCAGACTGGAGAAGTATTCGGAATAATGCGGGTTAAAAAAAACAGAGACTGTCGGTAAAAATTGGTACTTTAGGATTTAACCGATAATTTTTCAGCGGTATTTGTAATAATTTTTGCTGCAGTTTGAATTTCATCCGGTGTATTATAACGCCCGGAAGTAAGGCGCAAAGTATTCATTGTCAGTTCCGGCGGTGTATTTAGGGCAAGCATAATTTCAGATGCCTCACGATTTCCTACTGAACAGGCACTTCCCGAGGATGCACACACATTCTGCATATCCAGCGCAATCAGTAGTTTTTCCGCGCTGACATCTTTCACCGTATAGCTCAAATGGAAATACGCTCTGTCGGACGGGTGTCCGGTCAGCACAAACCGGTTTGAATTTTCCGTTATCAGTTGATGCAGTGACTGCATCAGTAGCCCTGTTTTCTGCTCTTCTTTATCATTTTGCAGACATGCCAGTGCAGTGCTTAAAGCGACGGCCAGAATCGTATTTTCTGTTCCGGCGCGCACCCCAAATTCTTGGTCTCCGCCGGTAATCAGCGCAGACAAAGGATAATCCGTATTTTTGACCAGCAGTCCGATACCCCGCATTCCGTATATCTTATGTGCAGAGACAGTAAAAAAATCACACATATTCATGAAAGGATAAGCCTGACTGCGTACCCCTTGTGAAAAGTCACTGTGAAATAAAATTCCTGCGTTTTTGCAGATGGCGGATATATGCTCTAGGGGCTGAATTGTTCCGATTTCCGGTGCAACGGCGCAGATTGTCACCAATGCTGTATTTGGTGTGAACGCTGTTTTCACGCTTTCCGGGTCAACCCTTCCGCAGCGGTCGACAGGCACTACCGTTAATTCAATCGCGCGATGACTGACCAGCAAACGCAGCGTTTTTAATATAGAAGGGTGTTCCGCCGGTGATGTAATAATATGCGGCAGTTTATTGTCTGCACTGTGGGACTGTATGACCGAGCGAAGCACCAAATTATTGCTTTCCGATGCACCGGATGTGAAAATGACTGCATCGGGCTTAACACACAGAATATCTGCGATTTCACGGCGCGATTTATTCAGTAAAACGGATGACCTGCGACCGATGCTGTGGAGCGATGAAGGATTGCCGAAAATGCTCTCAGACAGCTCCGAAATACAGTCGCGGACTTCCTGCCGGACGGGTGTGGCAGAGGCGTAGTCGAGATATATCACCGGTGTCAGGCACAGCGTCCGATATTGAATCGGCGCGTAATATGTGATTCCACCCCGTAAATATCAGCCGGTACTTTTTGCATCACATTTTCCCACACGGTTTCATTTTCCATACACATGTAAACCGGCACCGCCGGGAAAAATTCTTTCAGATACGCGTATACCGTTTTATACAGTTTTTCGCGGACCGGGCGGAAGTATCGCGTTTTTTCATCATCCTGTACAAAATCAGATGCAAATATATCTGTTTTCGGGAACCGTTTTTCAGCGACGGCTTTCAGTTTTGGGATAAAACGCAGACTGCCCATGCTGAACCACGCAATTTTTTCAGCGGGGACAGATTTGGCGATATTTTCCATTAAGTTTAGGTAGCGGCTTTCTGCATCATTCTGCACAATAATCGGGTCCAAATGGAATGCAATATGGTATCCGTCTTTTGCCAGAACTGACGCGGCGGCGACTCTGGCAGACGGCAAAGCGGTTTTATATTCAACCGCTTTCGCCATTTCTTCTGTTCCGACAGACCATGACACAACTGTCTGTCCGTTATGCCGAAGTCCGATTAACGGCTGAACATGGTCACTTTTGGTTTTTAACTCCAACAGGGCGTTGGGTAATTTGCCGAATACTTCCACCAGAAACGGGTTAATATTGAGAATATGGTCGGTTGCCAGACTGTCTGAAAATTCTCCGGTTCCGATACGAAAGTTTTTCTGCGGGTGTTTTGTGATTATTTCGGCGATTTGCCCAATCATTTCTTCTGCATTGACGTGAACTGTAATCAGCGGCCTGTTCTGTATTGCCTGTAAGATGCAGTAGACGCATTCAAACGGACAATTTTCTACAAAATCCACAATGTGATAATTACAGCAGACGGCTTTTTCCGTAAAGGCCGGGCATGCTTTCACGGGTGCGCCTTTGTACAGCTTAAGGTAAAGGCGTTTTTTTCCGTGTGTCAACGGGTCGGTAGTTCCGTCAAAATAGCTGTCCGTGCGCCAATCGTAATTTTCTACCCATTTTACCGGAACATCCGGGAGACGCCCGATAATTTCCTGCGTTTTGGCATATCCGGACGCCGCTCGCTCTATCAGAATTTCGGACGGTTTATACAGCACTTAGTTATATTGCGAAGGATTTTTTGACGGGGTACAGCAGGCAAAGAACAGAAACGGAACAATACAGCAGGTTCTCCTTTTAAATAAAACAGAACAACCGTAGCAAAACAATACAGACAAAGAAATATAAATTTCTGTCTGTATTGTTCCCCTGAATAGATGCAGTTTACTGATTAAGCAACAGAATATCTGTTTCTGACAGCAACACAGTCTGCGGAGTTATTGTAACGACGATATTTCTCGCGATCTTTTGCACCGCCTTGCAGACTGCACCGCTCAAAAACATCATACGTATCATTTGTCAGGTATTTCTGAAAAGACTCTTTAACCAGAGGCGTTTCGTTACAGCAAATCAGCAGGTGGTTGTAACCAATCGGGTCATTTTTATCAAACTTATAAGAAGTTACAACTTTTTTAACATCGTTGTTCTCTCTTACATAATCAATCAGACGCAAAATCGCAGGATCATATCCGCCCGATGAAGCGGAACCTTTCTGTTCTGTTTTGTACGAAGATGCGCCGGAGGAAGCAGACGGTTTCTGATTAGCCGCACTGTCTGTTTTGGTTGCGGTGTTTCCTGCCGTATTGGATTTAGTAGTGGTAGTCTGAGCCATAGTTATAATCTTCGGTTGACAATGTACAGGAATTTGATATTATTTGGACTGCGTAACTGTAACTAAAAAAAATTTAAGCATACTCAAAATAAACCATGAAGTAAATATCTGATGAATAAAAACTTTGTTTTTATGTGTATTCAGAATAAATAATGCAGCAAAATCCCAAAGCGGGAAGCGTTCGGATGGTTATAAGCATAAACTGTTTTTTTTGGTATGAAAATCCTATCCGGTACTCATTAACATTTGAATTTTCCGCAATAAATTCATTAAAATTTCCGTAATATGCCGATATTCCTGCGGCAACTTCGGTATAAGTATTGTTAAAACTGTAATCTCTGAGACGTGAATTACTTTGGTAATTATATGCGAGTCCTCCTTCAAACAGCCAGTCCCCATATCGGAACTGATTTTCAAAGTTAGCCTGCGAACGGGGGCTTTCTGAGTATACATTGTCCTGATTATTCCAATCTTTGATCGACACGCTGTTTTGAGGAACAGACTGATCGAGCCTGATAATAAAACGATAAGGGATCGCCCGTGAATATAAAATTATCTGAAGGTTTGCTTTAATACGGTGAATGCCGGTACTTACCGGAGGGCTGTCCGGACGGTTAAATTTGTTTGCAGGGGCGCTGTATATATAGCCGTATCCAAACAGCAGGGAAAATGTTCGGGTATACACCGGTTCCCAGTAAAAAGAAACCTCTGTGTTTTTCCATCCGGAATTACTGCCGGATTTGTACAGTGCCGATATATCGCTAATCTTATCTGTCGTGTTGTCCGAGATGTATGACAGGGTAGAAGTCTGATTAACGGACGCCCACGTTATGCCGATTTCCACAGACAGGGTTTTATAAATTCCCGTTCCGCCGGTCAGTTTGTATTCTGTTGTGCTGTAGCTGTAATTCCCGGTAACTTTTTCCGGTCAAGCGAATGTCTGTCAGCAATATATTGGCTGCCGCTTATTTTTGCTGTATTGCCGGCATAAAAACCGTCGCTCTGCATTTGGATTGCTTCGGCATCCAGATAAAATATGCCGAAGGGGACAACTTCTTTTTGAAGTGCATTTACGGATTTGCTTCCGGCTGTTATCAGTAAGAAACATATCAAACAGCCTCCCGCCACCCGGTATTTCAGATAATTCAGTATAGCCATCGTTTCAAAAGCATCTGTTCGATAAAGTCTTCAATTGGGTAGCCCACAACATTTTTATATGACCCGTCAATCCGTTCAGACAAAAAACATCCTTTACCCTGTATGGCATAGCCGCCGGCTTTGTCCAGACCTTCGCCGCTGTCCGCATAACGGTGTAAGATTTCAGTAGGATGTTTTCTGAAATGCACGAAGGTCTGTTTAGTAAAACGAATAAATTCACCCGAACCTGGCTGAATAACAAATACTGCTGTCATTACCCGGTGCATTTTGCCGTTTAAGAGGTATAACATGCGGTAATTTTCTTCTGTGGTTTCCGGTTTGCCGAGAATGGTATTTTCAAATACAACAATCGTGTCAGCACCGATAATCAGTATATCTGTTTTGCAGAACTCCGAAACTGAACGGGCTTTGGTTTCCGCAATTCTGGCGCAGTATGCCTCAGGGGTTTCTGATTTGCCGGGTATTTCCGGTATATCAGGAGACATCGCATCAAACCGGAAGCCCATTTCTTCCAGCATAACCTGACGTCTGGGCGAAGAAGATGCCAAAATCCAAAAATGTTTTTGTTTAAAAAGCATCCGGTTAAGTGCTTTTTACGGTCTGATAGACCGGAAATAGTAATCTACTACTTCCCGGGCAAAAAGTGCGGCATTTTTGCCGGACAGTCCGTTTTCAATCATTACAGCCAGTGAAAACTCCGGCTTGTCAAACGGCGCAAACCCAACGAACCAGGCATGATCATTATATTTGTCATCCAGTTCTTTTTGTTTTGTCAGCAGCTTTTCACGGGTTTTGTTGCCGATAACCTGCGTGGTTCCGGTCTTGCCGGATATAGACACAACACGGCTGGCCGCTGCCCGCGCCGTCCCCGCATTTCCGTTTACCACCTGATAGAGCCCTTCTCTGACAACCGACAGCCACCGTTCATCCAGTTTTTCTGATACACCGGGTAATTTGGCGGGATTATTAGCCGGATCGGCGGCACCATCGGGTCTGACAATGATGGGTTCTTTAGCGGTCCCTCCGTTAATAAACACATTCAGATAGTTTACCAGCTGCAGAGGCGTAACCGTTACATATCCCTGCCCGATACTTACGCTGATTGTTTCACCCGGAAACCAGGGCTGTCCGTAAATCTTTTTTTTCCAGTCGGGGTTTGGAATAACTCCCGATATTTCATTTAACAGCTGCACGCCGGTTTTTTCACCCAGCCCGAATAAAGACGCATATTTATAAATATTATCAATTCCCAGCTGATTCCCCATGTTGTAGAAAAATACATTGCAGGACTGTTCAAGAGCTTTGATCACATTCACGGAGCCGTGTCCGCCGGGTTTCCAGCATTTAAATGTCTGTCCGTAAATTCTGTAATGCCCGTTGCAGTGATAAGTGCTGTCCGTACCGATGAGTCCGGATGCTAACGCCGCATAGGCAATCAGCATTTTAAAAGTAGAGCCGGGTGAATAGGTTCCCTGAATAGTTTTGTTTTGAAGGGGCTTGGATGGGTCTTTCAGCAAAGATGTCCACTCTGCGGCAGAAATTCCCAGTGAGAACCGGTTAGAGTCATAAGACGGATTACTGACCATTGCCAGTATTTCATTGGTACGCGGATCGGTTGCTACGACGGAGCCGTTAAATTGATCGAAGCGTTTTTCTATCTCATTTTGCAGTTTTTGATTAATCGTCAGCCGTATATTTTGACCCGGTACCGGCTCGATGTAGGACAATTCACGGATAGTGCGTCCTTGGCTGTTAACCTCAATTTGCAGTCCGCCGTCAATTCCAATCAGCGCATCATTATATATTTTTTCAATACCGCTTTTGCCCAGTACCTGCGCAGACCATTTTTTATTTTCCGGAATTTTTTCCAGTGCATCTTCGTCAATTACTCCCATGTATCCGATAATATGGGAGGCATTTTCACCGTACGGATAAAACCGCTTGGATATAAAATCCAGAGAAATACCGGGAAATTCGTACTGAAAAGTCAGAAAGTATGACATCTGATCCCAAGAAATATCCTCTGCGATGCTGAACGGGATGAATTTTGGCGTATATTTCTTCCGTTCATACACGCGCGTCATAGAGTCCAAGTTTAATCCCAATTCCTGCGACAAAGAACGGAAGGTTTCATGCGGATCCGGACAATCTTCTTTCGTCAGCATTAGGTTGTATGAAGGCACGTTGGTTGCCAGCACTTCCCCTTCGCGGTCATATATAAATCCGCGCGGTGCCGAGATTAACTTTAGCCTAATCCTGTTGCCGGCGGCCAGGTCGCTGTATTTTTCTCCGTTAATAATCTGTAAATCCCACAATCGGTAAGCACCGGCAAGAAACGGAACTGTCAGCATACCGCGGAACAGAAATTCCCGCCGACTCAGACTGAGTTTTTCTTTAGGACTAATTTTTTGTTCTTCCATAGTCCTGAATCAGTTTGCGGGAGAAAATATACGGCAGTAATTTTTTCAACAGATAGGCTATGGGTATGGTTATCGCCGCAGACGGAATTACTGAAAGAATTACCACTTTATATAGAAACGGATCGACAAAAATTAACCGTTCCGCCATGTAGTAAAATATGATCAGATATATATGCAGACTGACCTGCGCCAATAACCCAAATGCAAAAGAAACCAACGGCGCATCGCTCGGAAATCGTGTTACAGCCCAGTACAGGTGAAGTCCGGTTAAAAATAAGCCAGCCCGTTAATGCCAAAGAACCCCGCACTGATACTGTCCACTGTTACACCCATGATGACAAACAGCACCCATACACTCTTGTGGTGCAGAACAACCATCAAAACAGTCGGGATAATAATATAAAAATTGAATATTCCCTCTGCGGGTATAAAGCGGCCTAAACAGATAATCTGCTGTCAGTGCTGTCAGATATGCGATAATTTGCAGGATAATCATTCAGTTTAATTCAGACATTTTAAGGTAGTAATCAGATGACTGTTTATTGGACGATTTAATTACAAATACTCTTTCCAGGCGCGAAAGGTTGACCGCCGGTTCAACAATTCCTTCCTGAAACAAACCAAAGTTTTGTTTTTTGATATCGTTGATCGTGCCGATTTTTATGCCCTTTGGAAAAATACCCGCATGACTGGAAGTGATAATAACATCGCCTTCCCGCAAATCAATTTCACGGGGTACAAAATATATTTTCAGCATGCCTTCGGGAGTCCCGGAAATCATCACCCGATCACGGGTGCGCTGTACAATTGCGGGATATTGAGAGCGGCTGTCATTAATCAGCATTATAGAAGCATGTTCTTTGTCATTGCCGATAACGCGTCCGACTGCGCCGTCCGGTGTCAGGACACCGTCATTTTTAGCAATTCCGTCATTACTGCCGCGGTTGATAATCATCATTCTGGAATAATCCCGCTGAATGTTGAGTATAATTTCTGCGTACACCTTAGGGAAATCATTGGATTTATGAAATTCCAAATCTTTTAATACCAGATGGTACTGAATTTCCATTTCCTGATAACTGAAATTTCTTTCTTTCAGGTCCGAAATTTCTTTTTTCAGCACCAGGTTTTCATCGTGAGTGCCAATCAGAGCGATATAGCCGTACCAAACTTCTGAAATGCTTTCACTGATGCCTTCAAAGGTATAAAAAATCGGATTGGTAAATGTGCGGATAAACGAACCAACACCGCTGTTGATACGCTCTTTTCCTGTTTGCGCAATAATAATGCTGAAGAAACTGGCGACCGTGAACAGTACCGATATAATCAGTCGGCGTTTATAAAAATAGTTAAACATGCCGTCAGGCAGAAAGCAGCTTCATCAGGAAGGGGAGGAATATTTGAGTTCAGTTCGCTGTGGGTTAATCAATCGATATCATTTTAAGCAGATTAATGTTTTCTAATACTTTACCCACGCCCAGCACTACACAGGAAAGCGGGTCATCTGCATACATAATCGGTAACCCTGTCCGCTCGCGCAGAAGAATGTCCATTCGTTTAAGCAGAGAACCGCCGCCGGCAAGTACAATCCCTTTATCAACAATATCTGCAGCTAATTCCGGAGGGGTATCTTCCAACGCATTTTTGGTTGCCTGCACAATCTGCTCACAGACATCAGACAGTGCTTCCAGGATTTCATCACTGCTGAGGTTGAGCGTTTTGGGGATGCCGGTCAACAGGTCGCGCCCTTTGACTTCCATAATTTCCTTTTCTGCATCCGGATAAGCCGCACCGATCGTCATTTTGATAATTTCTGCCGTGCGCTCGCCAATCAGCAGATTATACCGCTTTTTAATATACTGGATAATATTATCATCCATTGTATCACCGCCGACCCGGGTGGAGTGGCTGTAAACTACACCGGATAAGGAAATAACGGCAACTTCGGTCGTACCTCCGCCAATATCCACGATCATATTTCCGTTGGCTTCGGTAATCGGCAATCCGGCGCCGATGGCGGCGGCCATCGGTTCTTCAATCAGATATACTTCGCGGGCACCGGCGGATTCAGCGGCTTCACGCACCGCGCGTTTTTCAACCTGTGTAATCCCGGAAGGTACACCGATAATGATTCTCGGTTTCATTCTGATGATGGAAGACTGCGTATGTACTTTTTTAATAAAATACCGGATCATTTCCGCAGTAATATCAAAATTCGCAATTACTCCGTCCCGCATCGGGCGGATAGCCTGTATGGTTCCGGGAGTTCTGCCGAGCATGGACTTGGCGTCATTTCCGACCGCCAGCACTTTCATATCACCGCGGGCTGTTTTTTGTACTGCAACCACAGACGGTTCGCGGATGATAATTCCCCGTCCTCTTACAAAGACGAGTGTATTTGCTGTTCCCAAATCAATCGCGATGTCATTTGAAAAAACCTTCCCGAGCTCCTTAAACATAATGTGCCGATTCTAAAAAAATTAAATGTGCCGATTCTAAAAAAATTAAAAACCCTAAATAATTATACGGTGCTACAGTAAAACAAAAACGTTCTGAGCAACAAAATCAAAATTACCTGTAAAAAAGCAGAATATGCGGCAGGAGGACACGCCCCGGATTAACTGTACGACTAATAAAAATTCTTCTGTTTTTAAGGTGATAATTGCTATTGCAGAAAAGAAAAGATTTATACAAATTTAAATGCAGCAATTTAGTTTTTCAATAAAATTTACAGCAAAAAACACTCTGTTTATAGTAAAAAAACAGTTTTTTCACCAAAACCCCTAACAGGCAAGTGATTAATCTTTATAAACGAAATTACACTTGTCCTGATATAATATAGAACAAACAGAACTAATGTACCCCATCAGTCATTTTTTTACAAAAAAAATATATCGTTCCGGTCAATTGAAACAGGCTTCAGGTAACGAAAAAACTTTTATATGCATTTTGTATGCGCTGATTTGACGGCATTTACAGCATATGTTCCTGCATTGTACGCGGTCAGCGGATATGACAATATCAAATTGCCGCAGATTAAGGGCGTGACATGGGAAACCAACCTGAAGGCGCCTGTATTTGGGGCACCGGATGCCAAAAAAGGCGGTACTTATAAAGATTATTTGCAGGATTTTCCGCTGACTTTCAGGCTCTTCGGACCGGAAAGCAGTTCCGGCGGCTTTGTTGCGTATAATCGGGCATATGCCTTTATGAGCCTGATTGACAGACACCCGGTAACGTTTGAATTGATCCCTGAACTTGCAACCCACTGGGCGGTGATGCCAGACCGCAAGACCGTATATTACCGGCTGGATACAGATGCCCGCTGGTCAGACGGCAAAAAAATTACGGCAGACGACTACGTGTACCTGATGACATTTATGTTATCCGAGTACATTCAGTCACCGTACCATAATCAATATTACAAAGATACATTCGAGAAGATAGAAAAAATATCTCCGGAGGTTATTAAGGTAGTTCTCAAAAAACCCTCATGGCAGGCACTTGACGATACGAACTTATTTCCGCTTCCGCGCCACGCTGCTAAACCGGATAAAAACTGGGTGCAGAATTACCAATGGAAACAAATGCCGGTACCGGGTCCCTATGTGATCAGTGATTTCAAAAAAGGCAGTTCGGTGACGTTCAGCCGTATCAAAAACTGGTGGGGGGATAAGAAGTATTATATGCAGTTTAAATATAATTTTGATACCCTCCATCTGAAAGTTATCCGGACGGAAAATACAGCCTTTACCGCTTTTAAGAAAGGTGAGATTGATATATTCAGTCCGGAACCTGTGAAATGGGCGCGCGAGAGTGACTTTCGGGAAACCAATCAGGGCTATATTCTTAAACGCAAAATTCGCCGGATGGTATTTGACGGGGCAGCAGGAATATTTTTTAATTCGCAGGACGCCGTCTGGTCAGATGCAAATCTGCGCAAGGCATTTGCCCATGTGTTTGATTTTGACACGATGAACCGTAATTTTATGTTCAGCCTGTATGCGCGCCGTCAAACATTCTTCAGTGCGATACCGCCGTACAGCAATCCCGGTGTTAAATCTTACCCGTTTGACCTGAAGAAAGCTGAAGAACTGCTGGATACGGCGGGATGGAAACGAACCGGTAATTCACCGTTCCGCCAAAAAGACGGGCAGGAACTGCTGCTTACACTGAATTACGGCGGAGAACGCTACGATCAGGAGTTGCCGTACCTGAAGGAAACAGCAAAGAAAGCCGGGATTAATCTGGAACTGAAGAAATTGGATTCGCCGGCCTTGTTCAAATCAGCAACAGAAAAATCATACACTGCAATAATTCTGAGGTTTGGCGGAGGGCTTTACCCCGCACCGCGCCAGTTTTTTGAAACAAAATCAGTCGCCAAACAGAGCAACAACCTGACCATGTATGGCAGTGAAGAAATGGACAAACTGATTGATACTTATGAATATAATCTGGAAGAACAGAAACGGGTGCAGGCGTATAACCGTATTGAGCAGATTAACCACGAACAGGCACTGACGGTGCAGTTTTGGAATGTTCCCGACAGTCTCATTATGCACTGGCGTTATATTAAAGGCCCGGAGCAGTTCAGTACCATCAGCGGACTGAATTCGGATTATTTATGGTTTGACGCGGAAGAAGAAAAGCAGATGAAACAAAATATGAAGTCAAACAAACCGATGAATAAGCCTCCGGTCGACTTTAATCCGTATAATCTGCCCTGATTAAGTTTTGCATAAGATTATATAATGAGACATCCGACTAAAAAACAGCTTTGGGGGTCCCATTTGACGGAGACTCCGGCGGATGATTTTGTATTGTTCTGTGCCGGCAGGGATGTGACGCCGATAAGTCCGGCAGACGAAGAGCTGTTGCCGTATGATATTCTGACAAACTTGGCACATTTAGCCGGACTGGAGAAAATCAGCGCATTAACCGTCACAGAACTGAAGAGTTGAGGCAGGGACTCCATCAGATATACCGGTTGTATACAGAAAACTGTTTCCGGCTTGACCCGCTGAAAGAGGATGTTCATACAAATATTGAACATTACCTGACGGATACGCTTGCCATCAAGGCGGGTAAAAAACTTCACACTGCGCGGAGCCGTAATGATCAGGTGTCGTGTGATATGCGGATGTATGTCCGCGACCGGGCCGTCAGGTTCTGTATTGATTTGACAGAATTGGCCGAAATGCTGACAAAATTTGCGCAAAATAATACCGATGCAGTCATGCCGGGTTATACACACTATCAGCCGGCGATGCCGACAACACTCGGACACTGGGCGTTGTCTTGGGCATACGGATTTTACGAGATGCGGAGGCTTTGTTTTATACGGTGTGCAGTTTTAATCTTTGCCCGTTGGGTGCGGCGGCGGCATTTGGCTCGGCGTGGAATCCGAATCGTGAATACACAGCCGGACTGCTGGGATTTGATGCGCCGCAAGAAAATTCGCTGGACGTTATTACCGGCCGCGGGGAATTCGAACTGCGCGTCAGTCATGATATTGGTGTTGCCTGTAACCGGTTTGCCGTGATGTCGCAGGATTTAATCATGCTGTCTCATCCTTACTTTCGTTTTATCCGGTTGCCCGATCGTTATACATCCGGGTCCTCCATTATGCCACACAAGAAAAATCCTGACTTCGCGGAGCTGATTCGCGGCAAAGCCTCTGTCGTTCACGGTATATCTGTCGCTTTATCCGGTCTTCAGAAGGGTGTGATGAGCGGATATAATCGCGATTCGCAGTTTAGTAAACCGCTGATTATGGATTTATTTCGCGAGGTGCAGGCGGTGCCTGTTATTCTGAATAAAGCCATCAGGGAGTCTGTGGTCAACAAACCTGTGATGGCGGAACGTGCGTCTTCCGGGTTTATCAATGCTGCGGATTTTGCTGACCTGCTGACAGTGAAACTTAATATCGGCTTTAGGGACGCGTACAATATCACAGCACAGGCGGTGAAATATTCAGAGGCAGACCGGCTGACGCCTGAAGGTGTTGCGCGCGCGCTGTCTGAAAATGGTGCGGATTTGAGTAAACATCCGGAATTATTGGCTCTGCTAAACGAACCGCTGCAGGTTGTAGAAAAGAAAACGCATACCGGTGCGCCGTCTGCAACTGCAGTCAACGCATCCGCAGGCAAACTTAAAGAGAAATTAACGCACGTTTCAAAAAGACTGGGGGCCTTTCAGCGCGCATATCAGGAAAAACTGAACGCCCTCCTGCCGCCTGTTTAATAATGGTCAGCTGTTTTTATAACTGTAAAATTTTTCCTCACTTGGTATTGATACGGAATGTCAGATAATCCGATATTATTGTAATAGGCGCAGGGCATGCCGGCTGTGAAGCGGCGTATGCTGCGGCGTCGATGGGGCTGCGTACGTTACTGCTGACAATGACAGTCGACAATATCGCACAGATGTCTTGTAATCCGGCGGTGGGTGGGGTTGCAAAGGGACATCTGGTAAAAGAAATAGACGCATTGGGCGGATTGATGGCGATGATTGCGGATGAAACAGGTATTCAGTTTCGCCGACTCAATACCAGTAAAGGTGCGGCGGTGCAGGCAACCCGTTGTCAGTCTGATATGCTGGCGTATAAAATCCGCATGAAGAACCAATTGGAGGCAACGCCAAACCTGAAGATACTTCAGCGCGAAGTGCGTGCGCTTATCCGTGCAGGAAATCGGGTGGAAGGCGTCATCACACATATGGACGAAGAAATTCGGTGCGGTGCGGTGATTATCACGACCGGCACATTTCTCAACGGGTTAATCCACATCGGCAAAAAGAAATTTCCGGCAGGGCGGGCGTGGGAATTTTCCTCTTCGGCATTATCCGAAGATCTGCAAAATAACGGACTGCTGATGGGGCGTCTGAAAACCGGAACCACACCGCGGCTGAACAACATACGATTGATTTTTCTGTGTTGGAGGAACAGCCGGGCGATATGCCTGTTCCGACTTTTTCATTTTGGGGTACACAGCCCCGCTTGCGTCAGGTGTCCTGCCATATCACATACACCAACCCGCAGGGGCATCATATTATCGCAGAAAACCTTGACCGCTCCGCGATGTACGGCGGGGAGATTACTTCTGTGGGGCCGCGCTACTGTCCCAGCATTGAAGATAAAATAGTTAAATTTCCCGACAAATCCCAGCATCAGATTTTTCTTGAACCCACCAGTCTGGACTCAATAGAAATATACCCCAACGGGATGTCTACCAGCATGCCGTTTGATGTCCAACTGCAGTTTATGCGCAGTATCAGAGGGCTGGAGAATGTGGAAATTATCCGTCCGGGATATGCGATTGAGTATGATTTTTGTTTTCCGCACCAGTTAAAACTGACACTGGAAGCGAAGGATACAGAAAACCTGTTTTTAGCCGGACAGATTAACGGAACAACCGGATATGAAGAAGCAGCGGCACAGGGACTGATAGCGGGTATTAATGCCGCATTAAAGGTAATGAACAAAAACGAACTGATACTCAAGCGAAGTGAGTCCTATATCGGTGTGCTGATCGACGATCTCATTTCCAAAGGTACAGAAGAGCCGTATCGCATGTTTACGTCCCGCGCGGAGTACCGGCTGATGCTGCGTGAAGATAATGCAGACCGCCGGCTGTGTCAAAAAGGGTATGATATTGGTCTGCTCGGGCAACGGAAGTATGATATTTTCTGTGAGAAACAGTCACGGATGAAAAAACTGCATGATTATCTCTCAACAGAGAAGTACCGCCCCGATGAGCAGGCAATTGCGGCATTTGCACACGAGGAACTGGAGTTAATTCCCGAGACGGCGGAACTGTCGGCATACCTGAAGAAACCGGGTTTCAGTCTCCCGCTGATGGAAAAATATTTGCCCAAGTCATATACAGAAACTTTGCGTGAGTGGAACGATACAGAAAAGCAGTCTGTAGAAGCCGATATTCGCTATGAAGGTTATTTGAAGCGTCAGGAAAGTCAGTTAAAAAGTTATCTGCGGATTGAGGCAGTCCGACTGCCGGCGGATATAAATTACGATGCTGTTGCCGGGTTATCCAATGAAATCCGTGAAAAACTCAAAAAACACCGCCCGCAGACACTTGGACAGGCAAACCGCATCAGCGGGGTCACGCCTGCGGCAATTACCATTTTACAGATATATCTGCGGAAAAAAGATCGTGCCGGAGAGCTGACGGCATCTTAAAAGATATGAAGATATTTTTCCCGATTGTGCTTTCGTATTACAGCCGTGCGTTAAATTAATGAGAATATTTCTCTTATTTTGTCCGTTTAAATTGCGGAAGTTTTTTACAAACAGAAATATTTTCGTGCAGACGCTTTAAGATTTCTTGTGATTTATGTATGTCCTGAGTTTTGACGGTATAAATAATGGTTAATGATATTGCTTACTTTGCGCTTTTCGGGGCGTTGATCTTTTCCTGTCTGGCGTTTTTTTCCGGAATATTTGGTATCCGCATAAATTCCGGGAATGTGATTTCTGCATCCGCCAAAATGTCTGTGGTAACGGCCGGACTGATCATTCTGTCCTTCTTAGGGCTGATTTACGGTTTTATTACCGATGATTTTTCCGTATCTTTTGTAAAGGGACACTCCAGTGTGGATTTACCGTGGTTTTATAAAATAACCGCCGCATGGGGTGGGATGGACGGGTCGCTGATGTTTTGGGCGACGTTGCAGGGGGCATTTATGGCGTATATTTATTACATCTACCGCAACCGCTGTAAAGATGTATTCCCTTACGCCATGCTGGTACTGACCTTTATCCAGATGTTTCTCCTGTTTCTGCTGGTAGGATGGTCAAACCCGCTCTCGCGCATATACCCGATACCGGCAGACGGAAGCGGGTTGAATCCGCTTCTGCAGCACTGGGGGATGATTATACACCCGCCGATACTCTACACCGGGTTTATCCTGTTAAGTATTCCGTTTGCGTTTGGCATCGGTTCATTGATTGCGGGAAAATTTGACAACGACTGGATTATGTTCACCCGCCGATGGACGCTGATGGCGTGGCTGTTTCTGACTTTCGGGATGTTTTTGGGCGGGCAGTGGGCGTATTATGAATTGGGATGGGGGGGCTACTGGGCATGGGATCCGGTGGAAAACTCCTCGCTGATGCCTTGGCTGGCAGGTACCGCTTTTCTGCATTCTGTTATTGTACAGGAAAAACGGAATATTTTGAAAACGTGGAATTTAATTCTGATTACACTCGGGTTCGTACTCACAATTTTGGGGACGTTTATCACACGCTCCGGTCTGCTGAACTCGGTTCATGCGTTCGCACAGTCCAATATCGGCCCGGCATTTTTGGTATTTATCGCGCTGACGATTGTTGTATCTTTTGGGCTGATTATTTATCGTCTGCCCATGCTGGACAGCAAAACAGACAATGCCGCTTTTCTGAGTAAAGAAAATGCCTTCCTGCTTAATAATATTGTATTTACCGGGATATGTTTTGGTGTATTTTACGGTACGGTATTTCCGCTGATTGCCGAAGGGCTTTTTGATAAAAAATTATCTATACAGGCTCCTTACTTTAACCGCATCAACTTTCCGATTGCACTGGGACTGATTATTCTTATGGCGGCTGCTCCGTTTGTCGCGTGGCGAAAGGGAAGCCCGCAGAAACTCCGCCGTGCGCTCCTGCCTATTGGAGGTATATCGGTACTCATTTCTGTATTTGCGTATTTTTTTATCATGCCGCGCTGGGAAGTTGTGATTTTATCCGGTGTGTTGTATTTTGCGTTCCATGCTGTACTGCTGGAGCTGACAAAAACGGTTTCTGCCCGTTTATCCATCAGCAGACGTGAAAATATTCCCATAACTGCCCGCTATCTGTTCAAAGACCGCCGGCGCTGGGGGTCCTTAATTGTACATTTGGGAGTCATCGTGGCTTTTTTGGGGTTTATGGGTAACTTTTTTGCTTCGGAAAAAAGTGTAACCCTCAAACCGGGTGAGGCAATAGACATAGGTTCTTATCATATTCTTTACCGTGAGCCGGTGGAATTTAAGAAACTGAACGCCCTACATCTGGGAGGTGTGTTTGAGGTTTACAGCGAAGGGGAACTGAAAACTACCCTGATGCCTACCAAAGCAAACTATCCCACCGGCAAGGAACCTACGACAGAAGTGGCGATATACCGCACATTCAGCGAAGACCTTTACCTAAGTCCCGCGTCCCTTAATAATGATGAGAGTATTACGCTGACGGTTTATATCAACCCGATGATTATTTTTGTGCAGGTCAGTCTGTTATTTTTTATTGTCGGTATTTTGTTTTCGTTCAGTTATCGGCTGAAGATGCCGCAGCCTGCCTGAATACAGACCATGAGCAGTTCGCCGGCTGAAAGTCTGCTGATGCCGTTTAACCGGTTTCTGGATACGGTGTTGGACGGGGGCGAACCTGCTTGTGAACCCGGACTGAAGGAAGCAATGCTGTATTCGCTTTCAGATGGCGGTAAACGCGTCAGACCGCTGATATTTTTTGCGCTAAGCCGACATTTAGGACACACGCCCGAGCGATATTATCACGTCGCCGCCGCGTTGGAGATGACACATACCTATTCCCTTATTCACGATGACCTGCCGGCGATGGACAATGACAGCCTCCGCCGTGGGCGCCCGACCAGTCACATTCAATTTAGTGAAAGCACGGCTATTCTTGCCGGAGATGCTCTGCTGACCCATGCGTTTTATCTGTTGAGCGTTGCCGATTTTGGTGACCCCGTGGTCAATATTCGGCTGGTACAGTTGTTGTCATCGGCTTCAGGAGCGGGAGGAATGGTTGCCGGACAATATCTGGATATGCAAAGCCCGCATCTTTTTCCCTCGCGTGAATTGCTTGAGAATATTCATCGAAAAAAGACCGGATGTCTTATTTTGTGTGCGTTTCAGATGGCACTTACCGTGTGTAACGCCTCGAAGGAGCTGTGGCTGAAGTGGACAGAGTTTGGTAAAAAGCTTGGGATATTTTTTCAGTTGAGAGATGACCTGATGGATGTCCGGGCGGATGTGAAAGCACTGGGTAAACAGCCGGGCGGTGATGATAAAGACAACAAACTGACTTATCCGGCTTTGATTGGGTTAGAGGCGTCAGACAGCCTGCTGGATGAATTGTATAAATCTTTAATGGCAAGTCTGCATCAGGAAGCTGCACCCGTTCCGGTGTTTGAAGAAATATTGGAAAGTCTCTACCGAAGCTGTACCGCAACCCGTTAGACGCTGAAGCGTTTTGATATTATACGGCTCAATTATCGGTCAAAAACAGAAATGAAATTAACCAAGCGGGCTGTAGAAAAAATATTTAACCGATTTGCGCAGTATAACCCGCATCCGCAGACGGAATTAAAATACGATTCCCCTTTCCAGCTTTTAATTGCCGTTATTTTGAGTGCACAATGCACCGATGCCGCAGTAAACAAAGCTACGCCGGCGTTATTTGCAGAAGCCCCCACTGCTAAGGATATGGTTCAGTTGGGAGTGCCGCGTATTCGCGAACTGATTGCGACTATCGGACTGAATAATGCGAAATCACGTCATATTCATGCCTGCTCTCAAATTTTACAGGAAACGTACAGCGGACAACTGCCGCAAACACGGGCAGAACTGGAGAATTTGCCCGGTGTAGGTAAAAAAACTGCCGGTGTGGTGATGAATGTCGTTTACGGCAGTGAGACACTGCCGGTGGATACGCATGTATTCCGGGTGTCCAACAGATTGGGGCTGGTCAGCACCAAAACGCCGGAAGCTACGGAAGACCATTTAATCAAAGTCATTCCGCGTCCGCGCCTCCGGTATGCGCACCATTGGCTGATATTGCACGGGCGGTATATCTGCAAAGCACGAAAGCCGCTCTGCGGGGCATGTTTTCTGGCGGATATTTGTCCCTCGGCAGTTAAGGAATAATAAAATTCTTAGTGCATTATCCCGATTGAGCGGGCAGGTGCTTTTTAAGATAGGGAATAATTATATCAGCAATCATACGGTGTCCGGTCTCATTGGGGTGGATGCCGTCCTGAATATTAAATTCTTTTTTACCGGCAACACCGTCCAGCAGGAACGGAATCAGAGGAATATTCAGTTTTTTTGATACAGACAGGTAAACTTTATAAAACCGATCGGAATAAACCTGTCCGTAATTTGGCGGAACGTGCATTCCGGCGAGTATAACCAACGCGTTTTTGGACATCGCATACCGTGCGGTCTCGGTTAAATTCTTTTCGAGTTCTTCCGTACTCAATCCGCGCAGTCCGTCATTCGCTCCCAGGGCCAGAACAAGAATATCCGGGTTATTGCGCATCAGCCATTGTACGCGCCGCAGTCCGCTTGCAGACGTGGAACCGCTGATACCCGCATTTATGACAGATACCCGGTATCCCGCAGTATTTAACTCTTTTTCCGCTAAAAACGGATAACTTTTATATTCATCTACACCATAGCCTTCCGTCAGTGAATCACCGAGAAACGCAATTTTGGTAATTTTATTATTGCTTTGCGCGGTTGCCGGTGTGTTGACTGCGGAAAACACCGTTGCCCAAAAAAACAAAAATAACAGATAACGGCTCATGACGTTTGTTGAGATCAAATTCATAAAATTTAAAGGCGGACAGATGCGGTTCGCAAACCCTGAAACAATAACTTTATATACTGTAAACAAAACGAACTTTTTTAGAAATAATGACGAAAATTTAATCGCGGGAATTTTTAAAATCACATTACGGCGGATTAATTAATGCTATACTGCAAAATAATGGTTTAGTAAAACCAAAGAGAGTCTCGATGCCATATTGATTCGTTAAATACATAAAACATAACGTTAAAAACCATAATTAGACTGCACAATGAAACAACACCTTGACAGCATTCAGGCACAAGACAGCGAAGTATACCATGCGATTGTGAAAGAACAGCACCGGCAGCTGGATAAACTGGAACTGATTGCTTCTGAAAATATTGTATCGCCTGCGGTACAGGAAGCGGCCGGGTCAGTGCTGACGAACAAATATGCGGAAGGTTATCCCGGAAAACGTTACTATGGCGGCTGTGAACATATAGATGTTGTAGAGTCCTTAGCCATTGAGCGTGCGAAAAAATTATTCGGGGGTGAGCATATCAACGTCCAGCCGCATTCAGGCGCACAGGCGAATATGGCGGTGTATATGGCGGTGCTTAAACCCGGAGATAATGTGTTAGGGATGGATTTGTCCCATGGTGGACACCTGACGCACGGCGCAAAGGTTAATTTTTCCGGACTTATTTACAATTCCTATTTTTATGGTGTCCGGCAGTCGGATAAGTATCTGGATTATGATCAGGTAAGAGATATGGCCAAAAAACATCAGCCAAAATTACTGGTTGCCGGTTACAGCGCATATCCGCGCATTATTGACTTTAAGATATTCCGTGAGATTGCAGACGAAGTTGGGGCATATCTGCTGGTGGATATGGCGCATTTTGCCGGGCTGGTTGCGGGGGGCTGTTACCCGTCCCCTGTGCCGCACGCTCATTTTGTGACCACCACCACGCACAAAACCCTCCGCGGGCCGCGCGGCGGTTTGATTATCTGCTCTGAAGAAATGTCCAAAAAAATTAACTCGAGCATATTTCCGGGTATTCAGGGGGGGCCGCTGTGTCATATTATCGCAGCAAAAGCTGTGGCATTCGCTGAGGCGTTGCGCCCTGAATTCCAAACATACTGCCGGTATGTTGTTAAGAACATTCAGGAACTTGCCAAAACGCTGATGTCTTACGGGTATGATATTACGACAGGCGGGACGGAGAATCACCTGATATTACTGGATTTGTCCAAAAAAGATTATACCGGCAAAGACGCTGAAACTGCACTGGATAAGGCGAATATTACCGTAAATAAAAACACGGTGCCGTATGAAACGCGCAGTCCGTTTGTTACAAGCGGTATCCGTCTGGGCAGTCCGGCACTGACATCGCGCGGTCTGAAGGAGCAGGATATGCAGAAGGTGGGTGAATTTATTCACCGGACGCTGGAGAATTATAGCAATGACAGTGCTTTGGCATCACTGGCGACGGAAGTCAAAGCCTTCAGTAACCGCTTTCCGCATTTTCAGTTCTGTCCGACTCCGTAAACAACGCCGGTATAACCTATTGACTGCTGTTCTATGGTAAATGAAGAAACGATTAAGCAAAAAATTGAGACACATATATCAGATGCCAGTGTGGTGGTGGCAGATATGACAGGGACAGGCGACCACTTTGCGGTAAGTGTAATATCACCGGCATTTACAGGACTGACAAAGATCAAACAGCATCGCATGGTATATGATGCGCTTGGTGACGATATGCGGGAGCTAATTCACGCGCTGAAAATCAGTACCTCTGCTCCTTAACTGATTACAGCCAGATTTAGCTTTAATTTTCTTCAGCGGGCGGGTCTGTCAAATACTGAAATGACAGAACGGTCGCGTTCCTGTTGCCACAACACATCCGTTTCCTGTCGTTCCTGCCGGACAATTTTTAAGCGGCGGCATTTTCTGCTTCTTTTTGTGTTGCCAGTTGCTCCGACTTTATTTCCATACTTTTTTCCAGTACCTTGCGGATTGGCATATTTGCGTATGGTTCGTGGGGGTCAGTCGTGCCGAATTTTTTGAGATACGCGAAAATTCTCCCAGAAAAGGGTTTTTCTCGGACGGGGATTGATTTTTAACGAAGAATATACTGCTGTCACTATTTACGCTGACACGAATAATTTCAGGTAGCCTGACACGTTCGGGGCCTTCCACAAGGTTACCGTAAAGCACCGAAAGGTGGCGCTGTTGCTGCAGTCGTATAGTTTTGGTTTTGAGTATAATATCTGTATTGCCGGTAAACGTTGCAGTCATCACATCATCATACGTATCACTGTATACAGTGTATACACCTCCGGCGGAAGAGACAATGTAAAGCTGTTTGACGGAAAGAGCGAATGTACCTCTGACATCGCCTTCTACGCGGTAGGTGCCGCGATAGACAGTAATATTGCCGGTTAATTTGTCGGACCGCCACGGCTGTACAGCAAAGGCAGATAATTCATCAATCACGAGCCTCCCGGGGTGTTCCGGTAAGGTCAGTTGCCCTGTACTTCCGGGTGACATATAAACAATATCTTTTTGCCGGAGTACAAATACCCCTTTTTCTGCTGAAACCGGCAGGCGATCTTTGATCCGCAACACTTCTGCGTTGCCTTTCAGTAAAATAAGATTTCCGTAACTTTGCTCCTGTGCTGTACAGACCGCGTAGAAAAAGTATCCGGCAAACAATACGGTGCTGAGCAAAGGCAGAAGACGTTTCATATTTCGCAAATGCAAATAAAAATATGTTGAATAGTACAGTGCGAAAACTTTAGCACGAATATGTATTTTGAAAAACGTCCGGAGTCTATAAACTGAAATAATTTTACTGAAAAACGAATATTTAATTAACGACTGATAGACTCATTTTCCGATTTCTAGATATGCAGGTTGCTTTTCATTCATTCGGATGCCGGCTGAATTTTTCTGAAACTGAACTGATGTCGCGCAGTTTGGAACAGCGCGGCTGTGAAATTACTGACAGTGTTGAAGCGGCTGATATTTGTGTCATTAATACCTGCACGGTGACAGAGCGCAGTGATATGAAATGCCGCCAGTTGATACGAAGTATCCAGCGACGCAATCCGTCTGCTAAGATTGCAGTTGTGGGCTGTTATTCGCAAATGGCCGGGGATGAAATTGCCGAAATCGGTGGTGTACATTTGATTTTAGGAACAGAGCATAAGCTGCATCTCGCACGTTATCTGGATTTGATCGAACAGTCGGATGCACCGATTGTCCGCACGGGTAAAATTTCTAAAGACCATTTTACGATAGATTATACCGGGCGTACGCAAAATACGCGGGCAAACCTTAAAGTGCAGGACGGATGTGATTTTTTCTGTTCTTTTTGTATTATCCCCTTTGCGCGCGGACGTTCCCGGGCGCGGGTATTTGAAGATATACTCGGGGAAGCGCGCCGATTAGGCGAAACGGGTCATCGCGAAATTATCCTGACCGGTGTCAACATCGGCACGTATCAGTATGATGACTATCAGTTGCGGCATATTCTGGACGTACTGGAGGGCGTTCCCGGCATCGATCGCATCCGTATCAGCTCTATCGAGCCGACAACTGTGCCGGAAGATATTTTTGACCGCATGAATGACCCGGCATCGAAATTGGTGCCGTTTCTGCATCTGCCGCTGCAGTCTGCTAACGATCGGGTATTGGATGATATGCGCCGTCGCTACAAATATCAGGAGTATGCGGATTATGTATGGAAGGCGTACGAGGCTGTACCGGGCATCTGTATTGGGACTGATATTATGACGGGATTTCCGACTGAAAATCAGGATTATTTTGAAGATACTCTGCAAAAACTGACCGAACTGCCGTTACACTATTTTCACGTATTTCCCTATTCAGAAAGGCAGGGGACAAGATCGGCGGGTATGCCGGAACGCGTATCTGCGCAGGATATTCAGCATCGTGCGCTGCTGTTAAGGGAACTCAGCGACCGCAAGCGTCTGGCATATAATCAGTCATTTGTTGGTTCTGTATTGCCTGTCCTGTTTGAAGAACATGAACACGAAGTCGGCTGGAAAGGCTATACGCCTAATTATATCCGTGCGGTCGTATCTGCATCTGATAATTTACGCGGACAAATCAAAAACTGCCGGGTATTATCTGCCTATGAGACACACGTGTCAGCGGAAATTGTGTCTGAAATCTGATGCCGCTCTTCTGCTGATATTTAGATGCACAGTATTTACAGCGGGACAAAATCAAATTTATCCACATCTACCAATCCTTTGTCGGTAATTTTGAGATGAGGTATAACTGCCAGTGGCATAAACGCCAGATGCTGGAAGGGTTCTTCAGGTAAGCATCCAATTTTCGCGACTGCACGCCGCAAGTTATCAATACCCGGTCCGATTTCCTCAAACGGTTTCATACTCATCAGCCCGGCGACCGGCAGAGCAAATTCGCCCAGTATCTGCCCGTTCTGTACAGCCACATATCCGCCCTGTATTTGACGCAGGCGGTTAACCGCGAGTGCCATGTCTTCGTTATTGGTTCCGACTGCGCAGATGTTGTGGCTATCGTGTCCGACTGATGAAGCCAGTGCCCCTTGCCTGAAGCCAAATCCCCTGCAAAAGCCGCGTCCGATGCCTCCGTTTTTGCCGTGCCTTTCAATACGCAGATTTTCATTATATCCTGTGTGGGATCGGGCTGTCCGCAACCGTTTATAACAGGAATGGTACAGCGTTCGTTGCGGGTAATCACTTTGTGGGGGATAATTCCGATAACAGGTACGTCTGAACTGCTGACCGGTATGTCAAAATCGGACGGTACAACTTCCTTCATCATCACAGAGGTTAATCCGGGCGGGGGAGGCAGTTTGCGCGAGGCAAACAGTGCCTCTGCTACCGGCTTTCCCTGACAAATTACCTGTTTAACACGGCATTCCGTTATATCTTCCAACAGCACAATATCAGCCGTATACCCCGGTGCAAGCAGTCCTTTGCGGCGCAGCCCAAAGGCTTTTGCCGCCGACCAAGAGGCTGCACGATATGCAGAAAGCGGATTTACACCCAATGAAACAGCTTTGCGGGTCATAAAATCAATATGTCCTTCGCGGTTGATTTCTACCGGATTGCGGTCATCCGTACAGAAGGACATGAAAGGGGAGTGTGTATCGCTAAGCAAAGGAGCAAGCGCGCGCAGGTCTTTCGTAATGCTGCCTTCGCGGATAAGAATGTGCATGCCTTTTGCGAGTTTTTCGCGGGCCTCTTCATATTCAGTTGACTCATGGTCGGTGGAAATACCTGCGGACAGGTAAGCATTGAGCGACAATCCGTTTAACAGAGGTGAATGTCCGTCAATATGTTCAGCAGAAAAGAGTACCAGTTTTTCATGCAGTCCGGGTCTTTGTGAATGACGCCGGGAAAATTCATGAACTCCGCCAATCCGATAACTTTGGGATGTTTGATATAGGCGTGTAAATCCACTGCATTCAGTATGGCTCCGGCGGTTTCCATGTGTGTAGCAGGTACACAGGAACTGAGTTGAACCCGTAAGTCCATTACCATTTCTTCGGCGGATGCAAGGAAATACTCCAGTCCTGTTTTGCCGAGTACGTTACAAATTTCATGGGGATCACAGATAGCGGTAGTCGTGCCGCGGGGGAGTACACCGCGCTCAAATTCGCCCGGTGTGACAAGCGAACTCTCTATATGCAGGTGGGTATCGATAAAACCCGGTACAGCTGTGAGTCCCCGCCCGTCAATTTCGCGGGTGCCGCTGTAGGCAGAATACGTACCGACAATCGTGTCGCCACAGACAGCAATATCGGTTAAAGAGGTTTCGCCGGTAGCGAGGTTGAACAGATGTACATTTTTGACAACCAAATCTGCTTTGCTCCGTCCGGCAGCCTGATCGATCCGTTGCGAGAGTACTGAGGCGGTTATCGGTTTTTCTTTGAACATCCTTTTAGGATTATATATGTTTGTCAGTAGCGGATTTTATCGCTTTTTTCATCCCATTCTTTAAATACTGCAAGTGCTTCAGCATTCAGGATTTGTTCAGTCGGGATAAGACGTCGGTCAATTGGTTTGGGAATTTCATCATATATCAGGCTGTCATCAAACTGAATATCTGCTGCCTGCTGACGGGTGTTGGCGTAATAAATGCGGTCAATACGTGCCCAGTATATCGCGGCAAGACACATCGGGCAGGGTTCGCAACTGGTGTAAATAATACTGTCTTTAAGCGAAAAATCTTTTACCTGCCGGCACGCTTCGCGGATAGCGGTAACTTCTGCGTGGGCAGTCGGGTCATGTGATGAAGTGACTTTATTCCAGCCTTCACCTATAATTTTACCGTTCCGGACGATCACAGCACCGAAGGGACCGCCCGCGCCCTGTCGCATGTTTTGACGGGAAAGTTCAATTGCACGGCGCATAAAATCAATATGGGTCATCGTATTTGGTGTTTAGTTGTTGTTGAAAGTTTAACAGTATTTGTTAAGGGGGTGCAGTTATTCTGGATCGTTTGGTATATCTGATTCTGTGAATATTTACAGAGCAATGTTTTTATCTGTTGTGGCTGAATTTTGTCTGCGATAAAATATTGCAGTATCTGTGCGGATACTGCAACGGCAATCTCTCTGGGTTTTGCGGTGCGTACGCCTTCAACGCCGATGGGCAAATCAGACGTGCAATATCTTCATCAGCAATCCCTCGCCCGCGCAGGAGATATTCAAAACGTTGCCGTTTTTTAGCAGAGCCGATCAAACCCAGAAAATCAAATCGGGACTCTTTCAGTGCATCATACACAATATCAAAATCCAGACTGTGATCGTGAGTCATTATCAGCGCGGCATCACAGTCTTTGAGTACGGGCATTTCCGCAACCGGGTCTTCGGTCAGCAGGGTACGGCAATTTGACGGCAGTTCTGTCGGAAATTCAGTCGGGCGGTTGTCAATGACTGTCAGCCGGACGGATGTTCCTGCCAGCACTGATATAATTTCTTTGGCGATATGCCCGCTCCCGAACAGTGCCAGTTTATGCTGAAATATATTTACCGGTTCATACAGCAGGCGAACCCGTCCGCCGCAACACTGCCCGAGAGATGCTCCCAGCGAAAATTCTTCTGTGTGCAAATTTACATCGCATCGCTTCAGCATATCAATTGAGTGCTGTACTGCGCTGTGTTCGAGCCTGCCGCCGCCGACAGAACCGGCAAGCCTTCCCGTCTGTCCGACTGCCATCTTTGCGCCGGCACGGCATGGTGCGGACCCGGATGTTTCAATAACTGTAACTGTTATGAACGGTTCTGCGCCGGTATAAAGCCGGTAAAGCTCCTGCAAAGTTCTCCTCTGCGCTTTCCTGATTGTTAAGTCAGACAGCAGGTTTCAGCGCGTTCTGATGAACGGATTTTAATCGTTCAATTTCCATCAAAACCCGCTCCGGTGTTGCCGGTGCGTCCAATATAACATCTTCCCCGGGAGCGGCAAAAGATCCAACTGCGTCCTTAAGTGCAAAAAAAGCCGACATGCCCAGCATAAACGGAGGCTCCCCAACTGCTTTGGATTTGAATATAGTATCTTTGGCATTGGGTTTGTGGTAAAAATCCACGTTGAATATCGGCGGAATATCGCGACATGTGGGAATTTTGTACGTAGAAGGCGCATGCGTGAGCAATCTTCCCTCTTTATTCCATACCAATTCTTCACTCGTCAGCCAGCCAACCCCCTGAATATAACCCCCTTCAATCTGTCCGCGGTCGATGGCTTCATTCAGAGAATTCCCGCAGTCGTGCAGGATGTCCGCACGCAATAATTTATACTCACCCGTCAGGCTGTCAATAATCACTTCTGTTGCGGCTGCTCCGTATGCAAAATAATAAAACGGACTGCCTGTAGCGGTTTCTTCGTTATAATTTAGATCAGGGGTTCGGTAGAATCCCGTTGCTGAAAGCGATACTCTCATTTTACAGCAAGGGCAGCGGCTTCATTAAAACTCATCGATCCTTTGTTGCAACTGACTTTTCCGTTTACAAAACTGATCTCTTCTTGAGATGTGCCAAAATGTTGCGCAATAACATCGGTTATCCGTTGCCTGAGTTCTTTTGCGGCATTCAATACGGCCATTCCGTTAAGTCAGTGCCGCTGGAAGCCGCGGTTGCAGAAGTATTAGGTACTTTTCCGGTGTTGGTTGCCATACACCGGATTTGCGCGGGATCAATCCCCAGAACATCAGCCGCGACCTGCGCTGTTTTAATGAACAGCCCTTGTCCCATCTCCGTTCCGCCGTGATTAAGCTGGACAGTCCCGTCCGGGTAAATATTAATCAGTGCACCCGCCTGATTGTAACTTTTGACGGTAAAAGAAATGCCAAATTTAACAGGAGTCAGGGCCAATCCACGCCTGAAGATTTCGTTTTGTCCGTTATAAATTTTAATTTCCTCACGCCGGGTATAGTAATCACTTGACTGCTCAAGCATCCGGGTCATGTCGTTCAGTTCAAAATCACTAACGGGCTGTCCGTAATGGGTTATATTTCGCGTATCTTTGTCGTAGTAATTGAGTTTGCGCACATCCGCCGGATCTTTGCCCAGTCGGCGGGCGACATCATCTATCACCTGCTCCGTAAAGAACATCCCCTGCGGGCCGCCAAACCCGCGAAACGCCGTATTGCTGACGGTGTTGGTTTTACAGCAACACCCCGTTACTTTCAGATGCTCAATATAATATGCGTTATCTGTGTGGAACATCGCGCGGGAACAGACCGGCAGACTTAAATCAGCCGACCAGCCCGCGTTAGCAAGCAGGAGGGTGCGAAGTGCAGAGATCCGACCGTTGTCATCATATCCGGCTTCAGCAGTAGCCTCAAAGTCATGTCGCTTGCCGGTGATAATCATATCATCATCACGGTCGTAGCGCAGTTTCACAGGTTTTCCGGTTTTTACCGCGAGTACAGCACTGATACAGGCAAGTGCCGCCGCCTGTGTTTCTTTGCCGCCAAATCCGCCTCCCATGCGACGTACTTCCACAATTACTTTATGATGAGAGACTCCCAGCACCTTTGCTGCCATGTGCTGCACTTCACTGGGATGTTGAGTGGACACGTAAATCGTAATTTCACCGTCCTCCCCCGGTACACTGAGAGAGACCTGTCCTTCCAGATAAAAATGATCCTGCCCGCCGACCCGATAGTTTTTTTTCAGTCGGTGTGGGGCATCAGTTAAGCCTTTGTCAGCATCTCCGCGCTTCATCTGTTTCACCGGTGCAACAAACTGCTGTTTTTCATAGGCACTGCGGACAGATAATTCAGGTTCAAGAACTTCCCATTCAATCCGGGCTTTGGCAGATGCTTCACGCGCAGTTTTTAAGTCACAGGCGGCAACTGCAAACAGCGGATGCCCGTAGTATTCAGCAAATCCTTCTGCCAGTAAAGGTTCATCAGGAAATACGGGGCCGATATTATTGATACCGGGTATTTCCGTTGCCGTAATCACAGCCGCTACGCCGGGATGCGCAGCTACAGCAGATGTATCTGTGTGTTTTATCCGTGCATATGCTTTGTCTGCATACCGAACATAAGCGATCAGTGTGCCTGCGGGTTCCGGGATGTCATCTGTGTAAACAGCACTACCGGAAACGTGCCGCAGTCCGCTGTCATGCATCAGCGGTTTGCCCAAAACATTGCCGAAGGTATCTGTAGATGCAGACAAATAACTGTGGACGGGGAGATTGGCGGTCATCAGGTATGCAGGCGAAGATGAACTGCGGGGACAGACAGTTCCGGCTGTTGTCCATGCCGGTATTCTGTTATCAGTCGCAGAAGCATATTTTTAGCGGCAATCAGGCGATATTCTGCGGAGGCACGCATATCCGAGAGCGGAGTATAGTCTTTCGCCAGATTATCAGCGGTAATCAATACCTTTGCATCATCCGGCGTTTGCCCGGACAGCAGAGATTCCATGTGTGCCGCCCGTTTGGGGACAGCCGCCATCCCGCCGTAAGCAATTTTTACAGATATAATTTTGTTGTTATCTGTTTTCAGCAGGTACGCACCGCAAACGGCGGAAATATCCTGATCAAAACGTTTGGACAGTTTATAGGTTCTGAAAAATTCGCCGGGAGCGGGTTTTTTGATGATAACAGACCGGATAATTTCACCGGGAGTTAAAATATTTTGCCGGTAGCCTGTGAAAAACTGATTGATATTCACGCGACGCGTATGACCCTGATGGTACAGTTCCAGTTCCGCATCCAATACCATCAGCGCAGGCGGTGTATCTCCAATGGGAGAAGAGTTAGCGATATTGCCTGCAACCGTGCCTGAATTGCGTATCTGTTGCGAGCCGATCCGCATAAAAAGTTCCGCCAGTTCAGAATTTTGACGCCGAATATAAGGCAGTGCCTGCGAATATGTTACCGCTCCGCCTAACTCTAAACAGTTTCCCGTTTCCTGAATGGTACGCAGTTCTTTAATGTTGCCGATGTATATGATCTGCTCCGGTACTTTGTGCTGTTTGGTAACCCACAGCCCAATGTCTGTACCGCCTGCCAGTATCAGTGCTTTTGGATATTGGGTACGCAGTTTATCAAATTCCGTTAAATTTTCCGGGCTGTAAAAATGTCGGTTTCCCTGATGGTATGCAAAAGATCCGACTGAAGCAGGCGGAGATTTTTCTGAACAGCTTGTATGATTGTTCTGATTTTTCAATGCTTCCGGTAAAAACTGATTCTCGGGCGGATGACTGAAAATTTTATTGGCGGCATCTATAATCGGCCGGTAACCGGTACACCGACAAAGATTTCCTGCGAGTGTATATCCAATATCTTCTTTAGTCGGCATGGGCGCGGATTCATCTGCACCGTTTTCACAATACAGCGAAAATAATGACATCACACAGCCCGGTGTGCAGAATCCGCATTGAGAGGCATGTTCTTCTGCCATATGCTGTTGTACGGGATGGTATTGCCCGGCGATTTCTTTCAGGTGTTCAACGGTAAATATCAGTTTGCTGTGTACAGTCGGCAGGAAAAGGATGCATGAATTGACAGCTTTGAAGTGCAGGCGACCCTCTTTATACTCCGCGAGTGTAACTGTACATGCTCCGCAGTCTCCTTCCGCACAACCCTCTTTTGTGCCGCACAGCCGGAGGTCTTCGCGCAGGTACTCCAGCAGAGTTTGGGTGGGGTCTTTGCATTCAACCGATACCGGTTTGCTGTTTAAAATAAATTCAATTCGTGAATTCATAAATTTAAATAAAGCCGGGAGCGATGACTTGGTACGTACGCGGTCCGGTTAATGGTAATCGTCTCAATATGCTGTAAATATAAAACAGTTTTAAGAAAAATATTTTACCGTTAAAAAAATGACTTCGGCAAGTCCTGACTTAATAAGGCGGATATAGAGCAATGGTAATGACTTTGGACAGCATTTACGCGGTCAGCGAAAATAAAATTTATTGAATTTGAAACAGGTTTTTTACGGAAGGAGTGCGACAGGAAGAATTAAATTCTGAACTGAAAACAATTTTATTTTTCTCCTTCTTCAGTAGAAATAAGCTGTTCGCGCAGAATGCCTTTGAGAGAAGCAATAGCTTTGGTACGGATTTGAGAAACGCGGGACTCCGTTACGTCCAGAATTTGTGAAATTTCTTTGAGGTTCATGTCTTCCTGATAATAGAGAGCAAGTACCATCTGTTCTTTTTCAGGAAGCTGTTTAATCGCCTCTGTCAGAGCGGATTTGTTAAATGATTCGAACAGATTGATTTCCGGTGTCGGCATCGACTCATCGGAAATGGTTTCCGTAAAATCCATATTTTCATCATTGTTGACGCCCATGTCATCAAATGAAAACAGCATAATCGGCTTGGCTTTGGTCAGAAAATCGTTTAGTTCCTCCGGTGCAATTTCCAGCCGTTCACACAACAATTCGTCAGAAGTTGTATCCAATCCTTCGTTGCGCAGTTCGGTAAGGGCTTTTTCCAATTTTGCGGAGGCTTCCCTTACGGTACGCGGAATCCAGTCTCTTTCGCGCAAATCATCCAGCATTGCACCGCGAATACGGAATTCAGCGTAAGTTTTGAACTGATTGTCGCGGGATTCATCATAGCGTTTGGCGGCTTCAATCAGTCCGATAATTCCTGTCTGTGTCAGGTCTTCCGCCGACACCGCTCCTGAAATACGCGCAGTCAGTTTATACGCAATTTTTTTGACCAGCGGAATATACTCTAATACCAGAGCTTCGATTTGAGCCTGTTTATTTTTGGAATACGGATTTTTCATGCCGTTTCAATATCACACAGTATTATATAAAACTGATAATGACGTCACTCTTTAGACCAATTAAACATTTTTTGCCAAAAATTGTTTTTTACCGGTTCTTTCGCCGATTCGCCGGTACCGAAGTTAATATGGCGCGCAAGCCGTTCAAATGCTTTGGTTAGTTTAGAATCGGGAAATGCCAGTATATGGGGTGTCCGCATTAAAATAGACTGCTGTAAGGTTGCATCTGCCGGTAACGACCCCAGATAAATCAGTTTAAAGTCATTTTTATGACCCGCTGCAACCGATTTTAATACATGAAACACGCGCAATGCCTGCTCTTCATTACAATTGTTGACCACCAGGGAAAACTGTTTGACTTCATACTTCCCGGACAGCACTTTCATCATTGCGTAAGCATCTGTCAGTGCTGTGGGTTCACGGTTGGTAACCACAATCACCTCGTCTACAGATGCATTAAACCGCAGTACATTAGAGTGGATACCTGCCCCTGTGTCAATCATCAGATAATCATAATTATACTGGATGCGCGACAATTCGTTGATCAGGTACTTCTGCTGAAGCAGGCTCAGCTCGGCCATTTCCTGAATTCCGGAAGATGCCGGAATTACATCTACCCCCAGCGGGCCTTCAATAATTACATCTTCAATCCGTAAGCTGTTGCGGAAAATTTCCTCAATTGTCCGGCTGGGGTTCAGGTTGAGCAAAATATCAATATTCGCCAGACCAAAATCGGCGTCCAAAATAAGTACCTTTTTTCCCAGTCTGGCAAACTGTATGGCGAGATTAATGACGATGTTAGATTTCCCTACGCCGCCTTTTCCGCTGGTAACGCTGATGGTTCTGATTCTGGAACCTTCCGCGTCATGATATTCGGGTAAACCTTTGCCAACCATAAAATTGTCTCGTCCTTAAAAAAGTAATAACGGCACCGGTGTTTAAATATACGGGTTTAATCCGGTTTATACAACGGGCTGTTCGTCAAAAGCGGTGAAATTCATCATTAAGTCAATGACACGCTCTTTAGATGCCACTTCAAGGTCTTCCGGAACGCGTTGTCCTGCCGACAGAAAATACAGCGGTATTTTAAAGCGTATCAGGTGATTGAGTATATTCCCGTAATGGGTAGACTCGTCGAGTTTAGTAAATACAACCCCATCCAGTTTCAAGACGCCAAAACGTTTGGTCTGTTCAGTAATGTCGCTGTCTTTGGTGGATGCGCTGATTACCAGTAAATGCCGGATGCCTTCCGCAGGTTCCGTGATTTCATGTACTGTGCTGATTTTTCCGTGTTCACGCTGGGCAATGCCGGGTGTGTCTACCAATACATAGTGCCGGTCTTTCATTTCCTGAAGTGCCTTACGGAAATCCGCGGCATTTTCTGCACTGCGGAATTTGGCGCGCAGGGATTTGCTGAAGTCTTTGAGTTGTTCTGTTGAGCCGGTACGGGATACATCGGTGGAGATAATCCCGATTTCCGCATTTGTTTTAGTCTGTTTAATTAATCCGGCAGTTTTAGCCAGTACAGACGTCTTACCGACGCCGGTCGGTCCTCCAAATGAAAATATCTGCCTGCCCGACTGTTTTTCCTCTGAAAAATCACTCGTACGGATAAGCTGCATCAGCATTCGGGCCATATACAGCTTAACATAATGTTGGTTATCAAAATTCTGCTGAGGAATTTTAAAACGCGCTTCTTCAATCAGACGTTTGGCAAATTTTTCCTCCAGACCGTTTACCATCAGTTGTTGGTATACAGATGCCAGATTTTTGTGCAGATTCTTAAACGGCAGAGCAGTGCCGTTGTTCAGATATGTGTTGACCAATCCTTTGAGTTCGTATATTTCGTACCGCAGATGCGCGATGTTATCCACCGCGTTCTTTTCACTGCTGATGAACTCCCGGATGTCATCCAGGGTTGATTTTACCTCATCAATTTCCAGTCGGAGTGGGTCTACCACCATGCCCGTCAAATCAGGGAATTTTTCTTCTTTTTCCGGCGGATTATTGTAGTAAGGGCGGTCATTTTCGTAGTTACGTTCCGCATAAAAATCTTTCTGGCGACGCGCGGCATTAATTGTTTCCGTGGCATCATAACCCGGTGCAGAGGAAATTTCTTTTTTGATTCCGGAGGCGGTGACCTCCAGCATTTCTTTGCCGAACATGCCGAACATACCTTTTCCCTGACGGATTTTGCGCGAAGAGATAATCATTGCGTCCGAGCCCAGATCGTCTTTGATTTTGGCGATTGCTTCCTGCATATTGCCGGCGATATACTTTTTTACTTCCATGTAAAAATGTCAGGCTGTTGGGTATTTGTTATGTGAATAGAATAAAACTGCTCTTCGGGCTGATAATATTAAGCAAATACCGGTTCAATTACCGAGAGATTATCGATACTCACATCGGCGGATATTTCCGCGGTGGACAATACAACCAGACCGGGCAACGCGCGTGAAGTCATATTTTTCAGATGTATTCTGATTTTGGGATGCGTCAGGATCACCGGCTGATAGTTAAATTGCTGAAACAGCGGGATCTTTTCTTTTATTCGGTCAATCAGAGCGTCTGCGTTGTCCGGGTCAATCGCAAGAAAGCCCCCCTGCCCGCTGTCCTCCACACTTTCTGTCAGTTGGTGTTCCAGTTCAGGGTGCAGAGTGACGACCGGAATATTTCCGTCCTGATTCATATACTGTCGCGAGATATTTTTTGCCATTGCCTGACGGCAGTATTCTGCCAATACTTCTGCGTTTTTAGTATGCGGCGCAAACTCGTTCAGCGTCTCCAAAATCGTGACCATATCACGGATAGATACCATTTCTTTCAGCAGATGCTGGAGAACCCGCTGAAGCTGTCCCACATTCATCACACCCGGAATTAGTTCTTCCACCAGTTTGGGGTCGCGCTGGGAAATCTGATCCAGAATTTTTTGCAGGTCGTTGCGGGTCAGGAATTCAAACGCACGGTTTTTAATTACTTCCGTCAGATGGGTTGTAATAACAGTCGGAATATCCACGACTGTATAGCCTGCGAGTTCCGCTTCTTCCTTATCCTGCTCAGAAATCCATAATGCCGGCAGACCAAATGCCGGTTCACGCGTGGGTTCTCCGTTAATCTGTGTACCTATTTCTCCGGACTGCATGCACAAATAAGAACCCATGCGCATTTCACCTTTTGCGGCTTCCACCCCTTTAACCACAATGCTGTATCCGCCGGCGGCAAGCTGTAAGTTATCTTTAATCAGTACAGACGGAACAATAAATCCAAATTCAAGTGCCAACTGCCGGCGGATAGCTTTAATCCGTTCCAGCAGTTCACCATCCTGCTCCGGATCAACCAAAGGAATTAATCCGTAGCCCAGTTCGATACTGAGCGGGTTAATCGGAAGCAAAGTCGTAACATCTTCTTCGGTTGGTTTCTTTTCTTCTTCTTGCTTTTTTTGACTGATGACACGCTCTTCTGCTTGCCGGCGGTCGTTCTTCAGTCCGCTCCACGATAAAAAGCCAAATACCATGGACATGATAATGAACGGTGCTTTCGGAATACCCGGGATAAATACAAATCCGCCGCCGACAGCCGCCACCATCGCCATTGCACGATAATTACCAAATATCTGCGAGCCAAAGTCTGTACTCAGTTTATTTTCTCTTCCGGCTTTGGATACGCTAATACCGGCGGCGGTGGAAATGATCAGCCCCGGTATTTGGCTGACCAGTCCGTCCCCAATCGTCAGCAGGGTATAGTTCTCAATAGCACTTTTAATGTCCATTCCGTGGATTACCATTCCGATGATAAATCCGCCGATAATGTTGATAAGTGTGATGAGGATACCTGCGATTGCGTCTCCGCGTACAAACTTGCTCGCACCGTCCATCGCACCAAAGAAATCAGACTCGCGCTGTACTTTCTTGCGGCGTTCCTGCGCAGTTTTATCGTCAATAATCCCGGCGTTCAGGTCAGCATCAATTGCCATCTGTTTACCCGGCATTGCGTCCAATGCGAAGCGTGCAGTTACCTCTGCAATACGTCCCGCACCTTTGGTGATAACAAAAAAGTTAATTAAAATCAGAATGAGGAATACGATAATCCCGATGACGTAATTCCCGGAAATCATGAAACCGCCGAAGGCCTCGATGATATGCCCGGCAGAGTCTGTGCCGTTATTGCCGTTTACTAAAATCAGGCGTGTGGATGCAATATTCAGTGACAGCCGGAACAGCGTACTGACCAGCAGAATACTGGGGAAAGTAGAAAAATCCAGCGGTTCAATCGTGTACAGTGCGATGAATAAAATCAGGATGGTAATAATCAGGTTGAACGCGATCAGTAAATCCAGCAACAGGGCCGGGATCGGCAGAATCATTACCCCAATAACGCCGATGATGCCCAGCGCCATATAAATGTCGGGGTTCAGATAGGTACTTCTTGAGGGTAATCCTACAGCAGCCATAACAGAAAGAACAAATTAAATCCGGTATTTAACGGATATACACTATGCAATCCGCGTGAAATTTTTATTTTTTCTGTAAGAAAAACCGACTGATAACATCTGCCGCCCGGGATGCGCTGTGACTTTTATACAAAGCCCTCGCGGAGTCTGACATTGATTTGAGGGTTTCCGGGTCCGTAATGATCTTCTCCAGTGTCTCAAACAGATGTTGCGGAGTCAGGTGCTTTTCTTCAATCGTTATCGCCGCGCCGTTATTACTCAATGCATCCGCGTTGCTTTTCTGGTGATTTCCGCTGGATTTGGCAATCGGTACGAGTACAGATGCTTGGCCGGCAGCTAAAAACTCGTTCACAATAGAACCGGCGCGGCTGATAATCAGCGATGCATTTTGATAGGCGTTCTGCATATCTTTGATGAACGGGGTTACAACATAAGGGAAAGATGCTTTTTGTGCGTACGCACTGACATAGTCATAGCCGGTTTTTCCTGTCTGGTGGGTTAGCTGTATTTTATCGGCATATTTTTCCAGCATGGGCAGACATTCTCCGAGCATAATATTTAAGATATGTGCACCCTGACTGCCGCCGATGATATAAATATGCAGGCGTCCCTCGGGTAAAACAACCGGATATTCCGACAGTTTGTGAATTTCATGGCGGATAGGGTTACCGACCACCTCATACCGCTTATACAGCCGTTTTGAAGTCGGTTCGTACGCCAACAGAGATATATCCGCATATTTTGCCGCGATGCGGTTGGTAATGCCGGGAGACGCATTCTGTTCCTGTATTACTGTGTGCCTGCCTAAGAGTAAGGAAGCACCAATTACCGGAGCGGCGGTGTAACTTCCGGTACCGATAATCGCACGGGGATTAAATCGCAGAATAACCCACGCCGATTTTCCGACTGCCCAGATAAGTTTCAGAAAATTTGTTGCTCTTTTCAGTGGCGGCATGCGGTAAAATTTGCAGGCAGGAATCAGATGCAGTTTATATGAAAGCTCGGGAATAACATCTTTTTCAATGCCGGACAGTGTGCCGATAAATTCAATACAGCAGTCGGGATGCTTTTCCTGAAGTGCTTTGGCAACTGCCACCGCCGGGAACAGGTGCCCGCCGGTACCGCCGGCCGCAATCAAAATTCGGGGTGCGGACATGATTTACTTAGAAACGAAAGCGTAAAGTATCAGTATCTGCAACATTATAATACTGTCACATATATAACGGTTGCGGGTGTGAAGCCCAACAGTATTCAATCCGTCAGAAAGGCACATCATCTTCAATAAACGGAGGGTCATCGCCCGGCGGCGGAGGCGGGTTACCCCCCCTCCCGGCGGTGCATAATCCTGTCGCTGTCCGAAGTTACCAAACTGTCCCCCTCCGCTCTGCGGACGACTGCCGTAATCACCTTGGTTATTGTTGTTGCCGTAAGAGCGGGGAGACTGCTGGTGATCTCCCTGCCCCGCACCGCCTATAAACTGCATTGCTGTGCCGATAATTTCTGTGCTGTAGCGCTTGATTTTGTCTTTGTCGTGCCATTCGCGCGTTTGCAGGCGTCCTTCGATATAGACTTCTCTGCCTTTATCCAGATATTGATCAGCGAGGTCTGCTAATCTGTCCCACAGCACAATCCGATGCCATTCAGTCTTTTCTTTTTTTGAACCGTTGGCTTTATCGGTGTAATATTCAGTAGTAGCAACATTCATGGTCGCAACCGCTGTGCCGCCGGACGTAAACCGCTTTTCCGGTTTTCCTCCCAGCCGGCCGATAATCATTACTTTATTTAAATTTCCCATACTATAATTCAGATAATTTTTTTACCGCAATTCTAAACATCGTTTCAAAATTGCTCTTGTCTGTCCATATACTTTTGACGGTTTTTTCCACACTGTTTTGTGTGTACCCCAGATTTACCAGCGCGGAAATTAAATCTGTCTGCGGATCGGTCGGAGATTCTGCCTGCTGTACTTCCCGGAAGATAAATCAATCGGCACGGAAAGCTTACGCAGTTTTGCTTCTAACTCTATCACAATCTTCTGGGCACTTTTTTTGCCGATACCCGGAACATCCTCAAATACCTGATAGTTCCCCGTTTTAACTGACTGAATAATCCGGCTGACACCCACATGGCCAATTACAGTCATTGCCAGTTTGGGACCGATACCGCTGACGCTCAACAGCAAACGAAAGAAAGTTTTGGCAGTGTCGGTCTCAAATCCGTAAATTCGGATGGAATCTTCGCGTACAACAGTATCTGCGTGCAGTTTTATATTATTTCCGACTTTAATATTCATGCGCTGAAGTACGGCGGATCCTAAATATATCTCATATCCCACGCCGCCGGCGAGTACAATCAAATCCTGATCGTAAACTGCAATAACACTGCCCTCAATATAACCAATCATACCCTTGCCTCACGATAAACCGGTGTACCCGAATTAATCAGGCAGATGCCTGCAGCAACTGCATCGGCTTCATCTTCGCTGAATGTCTTGTTGGTATTGAGGATAAGCCGTACCATCTGTTGTATCTGTGATTTTTCCGCGCTTCCGTAGCCTACAGTAGCCAGTTTAATTTCTTTGGGGGAAAACTCACGGACAGCTATTCCCGCCGCGGCAAGTGTCACAAGGATAACCCCGCGGGCCTGCCCAAGTATCAGCGAACTGCGGGCATTAACGGAGTGAAAAACTGCCTCTACGCCGGCATCTGTCGGATTAAACTCACTGATAACATCTTCCAGTCTGTTTTTGATGGTGAGAAGACGGCGCGCAATATCCTCTTCCGGATTGGTTTTGATGGTACCGGAGGTCACCAGCGATATGCGGTTACCGCTGTTTTCCAGTACACCGTAGCCGGTGATGCGGCTGCCGGGGTCAATACCGATATACCTGCGGGGAGCAACAGATTTCAAACAGATTCCCGGTTAAGACAGTTCCGTGAGCAGTTCTTCGGAAATATCAAAATTGGTGTGGACGTTCTGCACATCGTCATCGTCCTCCAGCATTTCAATAAACCGCATCACCTGCATCGCACCTTCTTTACTGTTGACCACAATGGCATTTTGCGCAAACAGGCCGATTTTAACATCCTGCGTTTTTACACCTTTTCCGTCCAGATAATCGGCAACCTTGTGCAGGTCTGCCGGTGCAGTATATACCGTGTAGGTATCTTCATTTGTCTGTATATCCTCTGACCCCGCTTCAATTGCGTGTTCCGTGAGGGTATCTTCGCTGATGGTATCCTTCGGAACGGCAATGACTCCTTTGCGGTCAAACATATAGAGTACGGAATTGGTATTGCCCAGACTGCATCCGCATTTGTTAAATATCGTTCTGACCGAAGCTGCAGTGCGGTTGCGGTTGTCTGTCAGGCATTCAATGATGACTGCTGTGCCGGCAGGACCGTAGCCTTCATACACAATCTCTTCATAACTGACGTTTTCCAGCTCTCCCGCGCCTTTTTTAATAGCACGCGCGATGTTATCCGCCGGCATATTCTCGGATTTTGCCCACTCTACCGCCGTACGCAGGCGCGGATTGGCATTTACTGCACTTCCGCCCATTTTCGCGGCAACAGTGATTTCTTTGATAATTTTAGTGAATACCTTGCTGCGCTGTGCGTCAATCGCGCCTTTTTTGCGCTTGATCGTACTCCACTTACTGTGTCCGGACATAATCAAACATAAAAATTACAAAATAGTACATCATACATATCTTTAAGCATACCGGCAATTCTTTGCCGTTTTCCGGCTCTCCAAACTTATCATGATTTATTTGAGACTTTTTGTCTTATTTGATGGTGTATTTTGTCGCATACGCTGCGACAAAGTGTCTCGCCCTGAACATGCTCTTACCAATCAAAACAGCTAATATACTGATATTATTGATTTTTTTTATTCCGGCACACCAATTGAAAAATAGTAGGGTGTTTGACGCAGTAAACACAAACATAATAGTTTTCAACCCTGAACATAATTATTTACTCAAGAGGACTTATGACTTTAGATATTATCAGAAATTTTAACCGTATTTTCAATGACAGTTTTTACGATGATGACTTTTTCCGTCCGTCTTTTTTAACCACACCGTTTACAAGAACCGATTATCTGCCGGCCTTCCGCGCGGAAGATAAAGAAGATGCATATACGGTGAGCGCAGTATTACCGGGCATCAAAAAGGAAAATGTGAAAGCGGAATTCAAAGATCAAATGCTGAAAATTTCTGTCCGGAACGATATTCAGCACGAAGAAAAAGCGGATTATCACTTACAGGAGCGCAGAAGTACCCGCTTTGAGCGCAGTGTGCATATCCCGTACAGTATTGACGCAGAAAATATCAGCGCGGCATTTGAAAACGGACTGCTCACAGTCACTCTGCCCAAAAGTGAGGAACACAAACCGCAGAAAATCGCGATTAACTAACCGTCTGTTCCGGGCATTTGCCCGGTTCGGCGGTCTATTTTTCATTACATTATAATATTACAACTATTTTTATCTGATAAAACTATGACTTCTAATAATATTCAAACTGAAAAGAAAAATCACAGCCTTTACATCAAACCGGTAACCGATATTTATGAAACTGAAAATGCGTTCCATTTGAATATTGAAATGCCCGGTGTGGAAAAAGCAAATGTGGATATCAGTCACAGCAATGGTGTGCTGACAGTAAAGGGAGAGCCGTCCGAGAAGTTTATCCGCACTGTCGGGGGACACAGCCGTAAGATTGTGTTTGAACGTCTTTTTGCGCTGGGGCGTGAAGCAGATACAGACAAGATCAGTGCCGCGTTGGAAGACGCACTGCTTAAAATTACCGTTCCCAAAACAGAAAACAAACTGCCCAAAACGGTAGAAATTAAATAATCCTGAACGGGCTTTAGAAAGAAAACTCCCGCGCGCAAATAATGCCCGGGAGTAAAGAAAATGGATTAATAGCGGTATGTCTCGGGTTTATAGGGACCGTTCACGGAGATGCCAAGATAATCTGCCTGCGCCGGTGACAGCACATCCAGTTCAACATCCACACTCTTCAGGTGCAGACGTGCCACTTTCTCATCCAGTGTTTTAGGCAGCGTATAAACCTTATTTTCCAGTTTATGTCCGTTCTGCCAAAGTTCAATCTGCGCCATTACCTGATTGGTAAAGCTGTTAGACATGACGAAACTCGGGTGTCCGTTAGCACAGCCGAGATTCACGAGTCTGCCCTCCGCTAACAGCATCAGTCGCTTGCCGTTTGGCCACACATACTGATCAACCTGTGGTTTAATGGTGACTTTCTTCAGGGATTTATCCTTCGTCAGCGATGCTACATTGATTTCTGAATCAAAATGTCCGATGTTGCATACTACCGCCATGTCGCGCATGTTGTCCATGTGTTCGCGGGTAATGACATCACAGCAGCCGGTTGTAGTCACAAAAATGTGCCCGAGCGGTGCTGCTTTTGACATCGGCATTACTTCGTAGCCGTCCATCGCAGCCTGTAATGCGCAGATGGGGTCAATTTCAGTAACAATAACTTTTGCTCCCATACCGCGTAAGGAAGCGGCGCACCCTTTGCCTACATCACCAAATCCGCATACCACAGCAGTTTTTCCGGCAATCATCAGATCCATTGCGCGTTTGATACCGTCCAGCAAAGATTCGCGACACCCGTACAGATTATCAAATTTAGACTTGGTGACCGAGTCGTTCACGTTGAACGCAGGTACTGCCAATTTGCCTTCTTTTTCCATACGGTAGAGGCGGTGAACACCGGTCGTGGTTTCTTCCGAGATTCCGCGAATCCCTTTCAACAGGGGTTTGTATTTGTCATTATCGTGCAGGATAAGAGTGAGGTCACCGCCGTCATCCAATACATATTGGGTGCGCCGTCTTTGAATTTCAGCGTCTGTTCCACACACCACCAGTACTCTTCTTCAGTTTCTCCTTTCCACGCGAACACGGGGATGCCTGCCGCTGCAATTGCCGCCGCCGCATGATCCTGCGTCGAGAAGATGTTGCAGGATGCCCAGCGGACTTCCGCACCCAATTCTATCAGCGTCTCAATCAGAACAGCAGTTTGGATAGTCATGTGCAGACATCCTGCGATGCGCGCGCCTTTCAGAGGTTTTCTTCGCGCCGTATTCTTTGCGGACTGACATCAGTCCGGGCATTTCTGACTCGGCAATTATGATTTCTTTGCGTCCCCATTCTGCGAGGGAAATATCTTTTACTTTGTAATCGGTGAAGGCAGACGTTTTGGCGGCAACTTGTGCAGTCATAATATTTATGTGTAAAGAATTAGAATAAAATAATTGCGTTCGAAATATTTAATCAGCAAATGACTTCTTTTTACAGTTTAATAAGAAGCCTCCGACATTAACTGATTATTCAAACATAAACGGATAAATCGGGCAATTGCTTTCTGTTTAATTCCGTTGGCGGAAGAAAGGGAAATTGCCGATGCGCTTTGTGGGTATGTGGTATGTATCAGACTCACTAATATTAGCGATTCCGTCCAAAAAATACTGATTTTCCGGGCGAGATGCCGGGGGTGTGTACCCGCCGGCATGTCTGAAACTATTACCCGTGCTTCGTGTAATAATCAGACGGTTGCGCGCGCGCGTCACTGCTACGTATAAAATCCGGCGTTCTTCTTCTTCGGCATCTTCATCACCTAAACTGCGCCGGTGCGGAAAATTACCACTTTGCGCCTGTATCAGATAGCAGATGTCTGCCTCTGTGCCTTTTGCGCTGTGTATGGTAATCAGTCGCACCAGATCAGCACCTTCGTCATGCTGCGCAACGGAAGACGATACGGGATCAAGCGTGTAAGTGTCAGTGAATTCACGCAGATTTTTATATTTTCGCGCCAGATTAATCAGAATTTCAAAATCCCGCACACGTCGCAACCATGTATCCTCATACATCCGTTCCATCAGCGGAGAAAGGAAATCCACCCCGCCCTGTAATAACGCCGATACACTGTCGCTTTGTGAAAGCAAATTGAGGCAACCCTGCATAATTTGTTCGCGGAACGGTATTTTAGATATACGTGTCATCGCTTCCGTAAGACTTGGACAAGCCGCGATTTCCTGTGCTGTTTTAACGGCACGGCGTTCACCGATGCCTTCCCACATCGAAAGATAGCGCACCCACGCAAGGGTATCCTGCGGGTTAAGCGCGGCGCGGCAGAAACAGATGAGGTCTTTGATATGAGCTGACTGCAACAGTCCTGTGCCGCCGATAAAACGATACGGGATACGCTGTTCAATCATAACCGCTTCGGTTGTTTTTGCACTGTAAGCGGGGCGTACCAAAATCATCTGTTCTTTCCACGCAGTGCCGGACGCAACATTTTGCCGGATATCGTACACCAGCCAGCGTGCTTCGGCATAATCATCGCTGACATCCTTGACTTTCACGGGTTCCCCCGAGCCTTTTACTGATTCCAGATGTTTTCCGTAATTCAGCGGTGAACGTTCCAGCAGTGTATTTGCCAGCGTTAAAATTTCGCACGTGGAGCGGTAATTTTTTTCCAGCCTGATAACACTGCTGTCGGGCACACGATTCTGGAATTCATGCACGTTGCGGAAATCTGCCCCGCGAAAGGCATAAATACTCTGCGCATCATCGCCGACACAAAACAGCACCGCCGGGTTAATCAGATGGGTTAGGATTGCCCACTGAAGCGGGTTAGTATCCTGTATCTCATCTACCAGAATATAATCGTAGAGACTCCGAAAGTAAGTGCCGCTGTCCGGGTTTTCCAGTTTTTGCAGAAAGAAAAACAGCAGGTCGTCAAAATCCAGATAACCCATCCGCTCTTTCTCTTTTTGGTAGTCTGCAAGTGTTTCAATAATCTGCGTGCGCGTCAGAGGGTCAGACGGGTAATACTTCTTCAGGTAATCCTCCAGATATAGGTAGGAATTCCGTGCGTAAGAAAAAATATTCAGCAGGTCAGCAGATTTGGGCAGCAACCGGTTGTCTTCGCTGTGTTTAGCCCGCGCAAGTTTCATAATCTGTTCCTGGTCATCGCGGTCAATGACCATAAAGTTGCTGTTGCCGAACAGGTGTGGGTGTCGCCGCATCATCAGCAGGGAAAAATAATGAAATGTACCCGCGTTAATCAGTCCGGCATCATGATTGCCGGTGATTTTAAGCCGTTCAATCATCTCGGCGGCAGCCCTGCGGGTGAAAGTCAGCAGCGCAATCCGGTGCGGCGGCACGCCGTCCGCAATCAGTTTCTGTGTGCGGGCAATGATAGTGCGGGTTTTTCCGCTTCCCGCGCCGGCAATCACGAGCAGATGCCCCTGCGGCCATTCTGCGGCAAGGCGTTGACTCTCATTTAACTGCATGAAATAAGATGATATGAACAGAGGCGATTAACAGAGGTAGTTATTGGACCGGTAATTCAGATAAACATATTGCTGATGGTTGAAAAGTATAAAGACAGCGGATTTGTCTGTCAATCAGAGCGGGCTTCTGTATTCAGTCAGATTGTTTTTGGCGGGTGATGCTTTTATCTTTCCAAAGTAAAACGGACAAGTCGCCGGGGTAATCGGCTTCCGGCGGAAAATCAATATAATCAATAAGCTTTCCGTTACGTTCAAAGCGGAATAACCCGGTTGCCGGATCAGCTGATATAATTTGGTCACGACGCACTTTTCCGTATGGTGAGTCCAGCATCAGTCGGGTGGTGTGTACCCATGACGGTGTATTAAAGCTGACCTCATCCATAATTCTGAATATCCGTGCCAGCGGAATCCGGAAAGCCGCCGAGTAATACACCGGTTCCGGTACAAAGACGGACAGATTGCGGACATACAGCTCGTCCAGCCTAACCAGCAGTCTGCTGATAACTTCACTGTGATCATTAATCCCGCGCAGCATCGGGAATTGATTATAACAGCGCACGCCGGCAGTGTGCAGGTTTAGAACGGCAGTGCTGACATCCCCGCATATTTCATACGGGTGAATGATATGAAATACAATCCGAACGCCATATCGGGAAAGGATTTCAATTTTTTTACGGGAGAACATCTGCGGTGAAAAAATGATACTGCGGGTATGCAGGCGGATGTACCGGACGGATGTTTCATTCCGGATACGGTCAAAAATTTCTGCAAGGGTATCCGCCGGCAGTACCATCGGGTCGCCACCGGAGAGGATAACTTCGCTAATCTGCGGACGTTCAGATAAATACTCAATCAGGCGGGTCGTACGGGCCGAAACACTTTCTTTTTTTTGCCGGGTTTCGTGGAGTACATCTTGCCGGAAGCAGTACTGGCAATTGGAAATACACTCATGTGTCGGCAAAAACAGCACCCGATCAGGATATTTTTGGATGATGCCGCTGTCCCCGCCCGGCATATTGGAACGATCAACCACAAAATCCGCCGTTTCCCCCGGTACGCGCAGGGTAATACGCTCTGTAGTCGGATATACTGCCCGGTTGAGCGGACCTTCATAATGCCCCAGAGTCGCGACTTCTTCCTCTGTCTTGCGTTGATAAAAACTGCTGACCTTAACGGGCAACAATGCTGCCTGCTGCCTGATTATTTCATAATCGGCCAGTGCTTTTTCACGAACAGGCCCGGGAGCGTTACATCCAATCGGGTTTTGTAATATAGCGACGGATCGGGTCAAAAGAGTCTCTTAAGAAATGCGCTTGTAATATGCACAGATAAATTGAGCGATCAGGAAATTAAAGATAAAACTTTAGCTGAAAAATAATTTCCCGTAAAACTCTGCCTGTCTGCAAATATGGTTTGCAATTCAAGCCTTTTGGACTAGAATTAATTAGAAATAGTAACCTTAATTAATGTTACCGGGTTAAAACACAATCATATCGCTACAGAAAACATCAGCATATATTATGAAACGAAATACTTTCAGCCGTAAGAAAATAATTGCAGTGTCGGTTATCGCGGGGCTTGTTATTTTAATAGGAGTCCCGGTAATAGTGATGTGCCTGCATATGAATGGTATGGGCATGGGGCAAATGATGCGTGAACATATGGGCGGCGGTATGATGAGTAACGGACAGGGCGGAATGATGGGTGGCGGGGGTATGATGGGTGGCGGGGGTATGATGTCCGGGCAGTCTTCCCCGCGTATACCGGTTGAACCGGGCGCAGGGATTGAGAGTGATGAACCCGCGTTGCCGGACGTACAAAACGGATTGGTGCTTTACCGGCAGAATTGCCTGCAATGCCACGGTGAGTCAGGGAAGGGACAAGATATACGGCAGATTAACGGCGGTAAAGATGCAAACGGACAGTTTATTGCGCCGGCCCTCAATTCAGACGCGCACGCGTGGCATCATGCCGACCGGGTACTGTTTGATTATATAAAAACAGGCTCGCCCGAACCGACTTCACCGCTGAAGGGACTTGGAAATAACCAGGCTGACCGCGAAATTGAAGATATTATCGCGTATGTTAAATCGCTGTGGCGTCCGGATATTCTGGAGATGCAGCAAAAAGCATCCCGTCAGATGGAGGAACAGTTAAAGACCCGGCAACAGCAATAAAGTTTGTGTGCATCCCGGCACGCGTTTGATACAGCGGGACGGGGAACAGACAGCTTTCCTATATTGACTCGGATAATCTGCGAATACGCTCCTCCAGCGGAGGGTGTGTAGTAAACAAATTCAGAAAACTTTTACGGGAACTGATTTTGAACGCGGCAAGCTGCGGCGCGGTTTCTTCGTCTGTTCTTTCTGCGTTTTCCTGTAAGCGGCGCAGGGCGGCAATCATTTTTGCCTTTCCGGCAAAACGGGCGGAGTCGCTGTCAGCTCTGAATTCGCGTTGCCGGGAAACCAGCAGGCAATTACCTGCGCAATTATTCCGAATGCGATTTCAAACACGAAAGATACCAGTGAAAATACCAGCGGAGATACATTGCTGTTTTCACTGTCTCCCCGCCGAGTCATACTTGCAACGGCATATGCGGCCAGCCGCGCGAAGAAAATAACAAATGTATTGAGTACCCCCTGTATTAAGGTCATCGTTACCATGTCGCCGTTGGCGATATGGGCAATTTCATGCCCGATAACACCTTCAACCTCATCGCGGTTCATCCGGTGCAGAATCCCGGTTGAAAATGCAACCAGTGAACTGTTTTTACCGGCACCGGTAGCGAATGCATTGACTTCAGGGCTGTTGTATATTCCTACTTCCGGCATACCGATTGCATCTGCCGGGCGTATTTAGCTACAGTATCCACCAGCCACTTTTCTTCCTGATTGGCAGGCTCTGTAATAATACGGATGCCGTAGATCGTTTTTGCCATGTATTTGGAAATCAGCAGGCTGAAGAAAGACCCTGTGAATCCGAATATTAATGCAAAAAAGAACAGTGACTCTATATTTAGTCCCTTGCTTGTCAGGTAAGGTGTAACGCCGAATATACTAAGTACTGCCGATGCGAGTACAATAACGGCGATATTCATCAATCCGAACAGAAAAAAACGTTTCAGCATATCACATACATAAAGGTTAATTTATGAGACCGGTTATGGATTATCAGTCCTTTTTTAAATAAAAGGAGTAAAAATTTTATTATAACATTCAGATTCAAATAACGTCAGACGGCATAAAAAAAATGCGCTTTCATAAAAAATACTTTTGATTGGTACTTTACGGATGTATCCGGTAAAAATATAAGATTTATCATATACTTTGCGAATTTTTTCATATTCTTAAGCTGACTCATGCGTAAAACCGTTCCGCCGTTTTCTGCTTCGGTGTATATGACCCGAAGGAAAACCCTGCTGGATGCTTTGGAAGATAACTCTGTTTTGTTGCTGTATTCCGGTGAAAGTTTTGTCAAATCGCTGGACGCCTTGTATCCGTTTGTTGTTGATGCAGATTTCTTTTATCTGACCGGGATTGAAGAAGAGGATGTGCGTTACATTGCTGTCAAAAAAGCAGGCGCGGTAAAAGAGTTTTTATTTATCGCGGATACAGATGCAGAGAAGGAGCGTTGGGACGGCACCATGCTGACAGTACAGCGTGCAAAAGACATCAGTGGAATAGAATACGTCTTCTCCCGCACCGTTTTGAAAAACAGCTTTATCGCGCGCTTCGTTATGCTGATACGCTTTATTCAACGGTAAACAGTGTGTATGCGGGCAAGCCGTTGCCTTATTTTCAGCGGTATCTCAGTGAATTAGCACAGCTTTTCCCCGGTACGGTAATGAAGAAAATTACCGGGCGGATCAACAGCATGCGACTGAAGAAGGATGAAGGTGAACTGGAACGTATTGTGGCTGCAACGGGAATTATTGCAGAGGCATTTAAACAGGTGTTACCTTTTATCCGTCCGGAACAATATGAATATGAAGCGGAGGCTGTCATTACGTCTGTATATCATCGACATGGCTGTCCAAACGGATTTGATATGATTATCGGTTCAGGGCGCAATTCTACCGTTCTGCACTACAACGATAATAACTGTCGGATGCAAAACGGTATGCTGGTGCTGATTGATACAGGTGTTTCATACGGCGGATACAATGCAGATATTACACGGACACTGCCGGTCAACGGAAAATATACAGCGAGACAACGCCAATTATATACAGCCGTACTGGATATGCAGCGTGAATATATTTCGAAAGTGCGCGCGGGCATGACGTCTGAACAGGTGTTTGAACTTGCCGGTCAGATACAGGGCAAAATAGTGATACGCGAAGGGCTGACAGATAATGAGAAGGAGCATACGCGTTTTACGGTACACCGCATTGGACACCCGATTGGGCTGGATGTTCATGATCCTGTTGACCCGCATGAACCATTGCCGGCGGGTGCTGTATTGACGGTTGAACCCGGTATCTATTTACCGGAAGAAGAAATCGGTATCCGTATTGAAGATATGATTTTGCTGACAGACAGCGGGTGTCGTGTACTGTCGGATGCGATTCCCAAAAATCCTGATGAAATTGAAGCCCTGATGGCAAAACGTTAAACAGCAATATAGATCCCGGATCGGTCATTCTGATTTTATGTAACCCGAACAAGTAAGATACAGCCTATGTTTAAGCTAAAAAAAAAACAGGAGGAAGGTTATTATATTTACCTTGAGCCGACCGCAGACGGGCAGTGTAAATATGAACTCATGGACCACGAAATGCTTTGGGAGCGTTATGAAAAAGGCACACTGAAAGAGGGATGCAGACTGTTTAAGCTGGATCGCGAAATTAAGGTGTCATTTGAGCGTGTAATCCATCTTGACTGATTCCCGGCTTCACCCGCCGTATCGGGTTATTTTATTAGATTTTGACGGCACGCTTTACGATACTTCTGTTGATATTGCCCATACGGTAAATGCGGTACGCGACGAATACGGCTTGGCAGCGTTACCGTTGCCGGGGATACTGGCACATGTCGGAAACGGCGTGGAAAATTTGTTGCGCGCCTGTCTGTCAGAAGTACCGGACTCATTGGACACACTTGCGGATAAATTTCGGACGGCTTATTTGGATAACACTGCGGAAGCCACCTGTTCATATCCGGGTGTGGAAGAGTTTTTGAATTCAGATACGCATATTAAAATCATTCTTTCCAACAAAACAGAAGCAGTTATCCGTCGTATTCTTGATATTAAAGGCACAACGGGATTTTTCCGGCGTGTTATCGGCGGGGATACTTTCACGTGCCGTAAGCCGGATCCGGAACTGTTGGATATTATCCGGCGAGATTTTCCGTTTGAAGTGTCGCAATTTTTGATGGTAGGGGATGACATGCCCGATATTCTGTTTGCCGAGCGCGCCGGGATTGATATGGTTTACTGCAATTTTGGGTTTCGCGGCGACCTGCATGCACCCGGACGTGTATCGATAGATAATTATTATCAATTGGCGGAACTTCTTGCCGTCCGATAATTTGTAATTTTATTGCCGGAATTTTTATTATTAGAACGAGTCAGTTATGATGAGCAGAGTGTTATGAAGAGCCGAAAACAGATTAAACTTGGGATATTCGGATTGGGGTCTGTCGGGCAGGGGGTCGTCCGGCAACTGCACGCCAATCGTGAAAAAATACAGGCGGCGTCCGGTGCAGAAATTATTTTGTATAAAGCCTGTGTCCGCAATCCGGATACATCTCGCAATATTCCTGACTGCGGACTGCAAATAAGTGCCGATCCTGCATTTATCCTGAACGACCCTGAAGTAGATATTTGTATTGAACTCGTCGGAGGTGTGGACATCGCCCGCAAAGTTATTTTAAGCTGTCTGCGCAAAGGTACGCCGGTGATTACTGCCAACAAACACCTGCTTGCTGAATATGGTGCAGAAATATTTACAGCAGCGGCAGAGACAGGAACTTTTTTGGGATTTGAGGCATCTGTCTGTGGAGGGATTCCTGTCATTAAAACTATCCGGGAGAGTTATGCGGGTGATAATATTACGGATATTTGCGGGATTTTGAACGGTACCTCTAATTATAGTCTCAGCTCTATGTCAGGCAAAGAATTGAGTTTTGAGAATGCACTTAAAGAGGCACAAAAGCTGGGTTATGCTGAAGCTGACCCTACTTTTGATGTTCAGGGATATGATGCGGCCCACAAGCTGATTATCATGATGGGGCTTGCATTTAACCGCCTGTTTGACTTCCGTGCACTGACTGTCAGAGGAATTGCTGATATTGATATACATGAAATGCGCTGTATTCACGATTTAGGCTACGAAATTAAGCTGATTGGCTATGCGGCACCGACACAAGACGGATATGAAGCTGCGCTTTCACCGATGCTTCTCTCGAGAGAACACCTCTTGGCTTCCGTGAACAACAGTCTGAATGCAGTGACAATAGAAAGTGAATATGCGGGAATTAATCTGCTCTACGGCAAAGGGGCGGGCGGATACCCTACCGCCAATTCTGTAATTACCGATTTAATTGACGCAGTCTGTTTAATACAGCATCAGTCTTCAGATAGTTCTGTCTCGCTTGATACTATGCGCCGTTTTCCGCATAAACCATATACGGGAGATTTATCCCTTAAGTCTCCTGAACCGTATTATCTGAATTTCCGGGTCAAGGACGAGACGGGTGTACTGGCAAAAATTGCCGGGATCATCAGCGACAATAATATCAGTGTGTCTCAGGTGAGACAAAACGATAATAAAGTCACTTCTTCCGCGGAGTTGATTTTTATTACGCATCAGACAACTGAAGCACAGATTAAGCAATCTCTGGTTCAGATTGAGCAGTCCGGATTGACCGTTACGGGGTCTAAATCTAAATACTATCGCATTATCAAATAGTCTGAGGTGCTAAATCATATTTTTAACTTCATCAATTGATATTGTTATGGCGATACAGGAGCCGGATGAATGGGTACAGGAGGCAGACTGGGAAACCGGTTCGCCCACACAGCGATTATATCGCCGCGAAGTGGTACATGAACACGGTATTCCGCATCTGGCGGCTAATTTGTGGGCAGTGTGTAAAACTGACGGCAAAGATTATGTTTATTTCCAAAAGCGTGCGGCGGATAAAATTAACTTTCCGAATTTGTACGATGCCTTTGCCGGGGGACACCTGACTGATCAGGAAACCCCGGAACAGTGTATAATTCGGGAAACTTACGAAGAAACCGGTATTAGTCCCGATATTTTGCGTCTGACGTGTTTTCTTAAACGCCGGAACATCCTTCAGCTTAGCGGATATTTTGATATGGAGTGGTTGCTCCATTATCTGCTTGTCACCCGCGATGCAAAAGATTTTTCAGCCATGACAGGGGGGCCGGAGGTGTCCGGATTCGGGGTATTTTTACTGCCGGAGCTGATACAGTTGTTTGAACGTCGGGTATCTGAAATAAATGGCATATATTTTGATAATTCCGTAGGACAACATGAAGTAAAAGCAGCCAAACGCAATTTTGTGGATTTTTGTACAGACGCGTTATTTTGAGGGTTTTGGCTGAGCATACGGAACGTGCAATCTAATTTTCTATATTAATGGCAGCCATTTATACCGACAAGCTGACAAACGGCGTTTTTTGGGTGGAAATCAAGGATGCAGACCTGCGTCTGTTGTGCGGTTGCCCGGCGGACAGTGTCAAATACCTGATTCGCAGAAAACATATCCGCAGTCTGAATAATGCCGGCGTTCCGACACAAATCGGGCCGAATGCGTTACTTTTGGCGGATACGCCGTTACAAAACGGTTTTCTTTCTAATCTCGGTGAATTCCCGGTTATGCATATGTTGTATTTTCAGGGAATATCGGTACCGGGCCACCCCAATTACGGCAAAAAACGTGTGATTATCGGTACTTCCGGCCAGATTGAAACCCAGCTTAATTATATGTATGTCGGTAATTATGGCATAGTGGATAAGGACCTTTTGGATAAGATATGCCCGTCGCCTGAATTTGCTTCACAGCTGCTGGATACCAAGAAGCGCTTTGCACACGGAAGTTTTAAAGATTATAAAGAATTCCTCCGTACCTGTATAATTGACAGCGATGTACCTGCGGAAATTGTACCCGGAGTCAGTATTCGCCGGCAGTCTGTAAATGTATTTGAAATCCGGTATAAGGAAGAAACCTGTATTGTAGATATGAACCTGAAGCCGGGGCAGGTTTATGAGCCGACTTACCAACTGCCGGAAGTTAATATTCCCGCGGGTAAGTTTGTGATTATTAATACCGGACTGGGGGACGGGTGGGATCCCAATCGTACCTGTTTTAGTTCCATGGTGCGTTTTGACGGCAGGTATTATCTTGTGGATGTGGGACCCAATATCCGTTATGTGATGAAAAGCTTCGGGTTTGCGCCGGAAGATATTGCAGGGATTATTCAGACTCATATTCATGATGACCACTTTGGCGGATACGATTTTTTTTGGAACAGCAATCAGCCGGTTCAGATATATTCCACTGCGCCGGTGATTGCGTCTATGCGCCGTAAGTTATCATATATGTTCTGTACAGATGATGCAGAAATAGCGAAGCGTTTTCACTTTACGGAAATGTCGTATGAAAAGGAATTTTTATTCGGTGATTTGGGGGTGACGCCTTATAATTCACCGCATCCGGTTGAGACAGCCATATATATGTTCCGTAATCATGACGGAAATCCTCAAAAAAACATATGCCCATTTTGGCGATCTTACCTCTTTTAAAGTGCTGGATATGTTGTTCAGCGACAGTAACCCGAAAGAGGCTGCATTTAAATCTGCGGTCAAGAGCATTTATCTGATGCCGGCAAGATTATAAAAAAATTGACATCGGCGGCGGTTTAATTCACGGCAGTACAATAGATTTTATAAATGATACTTCAGCCGTCAAGGTGTTGGGTCATATTTCCCGAAATCTGACTCCGGAAGAACTTAAAATTGGGATCGTAGAACCATACGGTCACGCTCATGTATTAATTGCGTAACTTCTTTAACTAAAAAGAGCCATGGTAAAAAAATTATCTGTATTTATCCTGATCTCTCCGGCAATATTGCTGATAAGTGCCTGTTCATCTACAGACGGATACACGCCGACCCGTAAAGTACAGGCGACGTCAACCCGTGCGGTGATGATGCCGCCGGCGATGGGTATATCCTATGTTTATTTTACACTGAAAAATCTGGAAGCTGAAGATTTGAGACTGGTATCCGTGCAGTCTGATATGGCATCCCAAACGATAATTTCCCGTGCGGCATCTTCGGGAGAAGGTAAAAATGCCTCACCGCAGGAAGTCAGCGAAGTTATTATCCCGGCAAACGGAATATTTGAGTTCAAACCCGGCGGATATTATGTTGTACTGAAAAATCCCAACAGTAAACTACAGTCCGGACAGACGATTAATATTATTCTGATGTTTGATAATGATGAATTTTTGCCGGTTACTGCCCGCATTCAGCCCGCGGCATTTAGCGGTTTCCGCCTGTAAATAAAAAAGCAGTCCGGAAAAATATCTAACCGGACTGCTTAACATTTCTTTCATTTCCTGTCCCGCCCCAATCAATCCGGCTTCACAAAGCTTTTTGTCTGCCGGCGGTTTCTTTCCGGTCCCTTTGCAGGGGTATCTTCATAGTGCATTTTTTATTTTTGGTGAGGCTTAAGCGTGCGGAAGTTTTCCGGCCCGGTGTGTGTGATTAATTTTATATTGACAGTTTTTTAATTTCAGAGTATCCTTATTTTCAGTGAATACTGAAATTATATATCACAACCAACCCGCTGAAAAATGATGAAAAAGACACTACAGATTAAAACCTTACTGGCAGGACTGTTGCTGCTGAGTTTGTGCTGCATGCAACTCAAAAGATGTTGCTTCAGAAGGAGAGCAGGAGGGAAATATACCCATTTATGATATTTCTTCGAAGATTAATATTGCAGACGGCATTTCAGAATCCGAGATGCAGGATTCCCATCCGCTTGAGATTAAAACAGCCAGTGAACTGACTGGTATATTATAAGGCTGAACTGACAGACGGCACCGGTGCCGTTAAAGCGACGGTCAGCGGAAGCGGCAAGACCGGTACGGACGGGATACTGATACCTTCCGTACAGTGGGGTCTGACATACAGTCAGCTTGTCTGCGGACTGTATACGTAAAACTGACTTTATACGGCGACGATCAGTATACCAAAGAGCATAAGGTTTATACCCTGACGGGTTCAAAGCCGTGTCCGCAGAAGACCCTACAGTTGCGGTGATCTGACTTCATTAACGCAGGGGAGGGCATTTTCATATACCGCAGGCGGTGCAACCTATAACGCAAAAGTAAGAGTGTCGGAACTGGTGGACGCCCAAAATGTTTCATGCAGTCAGGTTTGCAGTAATTACGGGGGTGTACCTAACAGCCCGACTATAACAGATTCTAATGAGAAAAATGAGTTTGTAGATAATTCGCGCAATGCATTGTTTGGTACGACTTCAATGCCTGCCTCCTGTACGACCGAAGGGTATGGGGTTTATGGTTTATCGGGGACCGGCGGGACCTGGGTGATTATTCCTGCGGACTATTCACACTATTCTAACAGACTGGGTGCCAGCTATAGCCATGGGTTAAGTCTGACCAGTGCCGGAAGCTTCCCGGTAAAAGGGTATGTTGTCTGTGCCTGCAACAATTAAGAGTCCGGCGGTTTAGTTAAAAAAAAAAACCCGCTGTTTTAATTACTCGAGTGTGAAAAATGAAAAAAAGACACTCGATAAACCCCTTTGGGCAGGCTGATGCTGGGTTTTGTTGCTGCATGAAAATAAAGATGCTGTTCAGAAGGGAAAGGGGAAAAATACGCCATTTATGAATTACTTTAGGTTTGATGTGGCGGACGGTATTTCACAAACGAGATGGAACCCCCTTCGATTAAAACAGCTTTTTGAATAAAGGTAATTAAAAGGCCGAACTGACGAGGCACGGTGAGTCAAAGCGACGGTCGGGGAAAGCGGAAAAGCCCGGTGGGCGGGATATGTACTTCCCGTACGTGGGGGGGAAACATACAGTCAGCTTGTCTGCGGACTGTATACTATAAAACTGACTTTATACGGCGACGAGCAGTATACCAAAGAACATAAGGTTTATACCCTGCGGGTTCAATTCCGTGTCCGCAGAAACCCTACAACTGCGGTGATCTGACTTCATTACGCAGGAGGGTCATTTTCATATACCGCAAACGGTTGCAACCTATAACGCAAAAGTAAGGACTGTCGGAACTGACAGACGCAAAAAGTGTTTCATGCAGTCAGGTCTGCAGCAATTACGGGGTGTACCGATACAGCCCGACTATAACACAGGAAGCCGAGATACATAGTATTATCGTTAATTCGCGTACTGCATTGCTTGGTTCCGGTTCTATTTCTGCCTGTCCGGCCGGAAGGGAACAGGTTTATGGCGTAAACGGAACCGGCGGGACCTGGTTGGTTGTTCCTTCTGCCTATGCATATGTCTCCAACCATCTGGGTGCCAGACCCAGCTTTGACATCAGTCTGACCAATCCGGGATCTATGGAGGTAAAAGGATTTGCTGTCTGTGCCTGCATCCAGTAAATGTCCGGCACTTTAGAAAAAGTTTAAACCGCTGTCAGCCATAATAAACAAATTAGGAAAATCAGCCGCGTATCATTCAGCAAGTCTGAACGCCAGCTCAATACTTTGGCTGGCGTTCAGACGCGGGTCGCAGTTGGACGCATAATTTCTCGTCAGCAGGTTCTCATCAATTCCCTGTATTCCGCCGATACACTCGGTCACATCTAATCCGGTCAGTTCAATGTGAATGCCGCCCGGAAGAGTGCTTTCTGTGTAATGGATACGGAAGAAATCAGAAATTTCCCTGAAGATATGGTCAAACGAGCGTGTCTTCAGCTTGTTTGATGCTGAATACGTGTTGCCGTGCATCGGGTCACAAATCCAGACCACATTTGCACCGCATTGTTTAATCATACGGATGAGTTTCGGCAGATGTATTTCGATTTTATCTGCACCGAACCGGGTAATCAACAGTATTTTGCCCTTATCATTTGCCGGATTGAGAGTATCCAAAATCCGTTTAATTTCATCCGGAGAATAATTGGGCCCGATTTTCAGTCCGATCGGATTATGAATGCCGCGCATGTATTCAATATGAGCTCCATCGGGTTGACGGGTTCTGTCCCCAATCCACAGCATATGTGCGCTGCACCCGTACCATTTCTGCGTCAAAGAGTCTTTACGCGTCAGCGGTTCTTCATAATCCAGCAACAGTGCTTCATGTGAGGTATAAAAATTGACTTCCTTAAGCTGCTGAACTTCATCCAGATCAAAGCCGATGGCTTCCATAAAATGGAGTGCCTCATCAATATGGTCTGCAATAACTTCATATTTCTGACCGGCAGAGGAGTTCAGCACAAAATCTTTGTTCCAGCGGTGAATATTTTTCAATGAGGCAAATCCGCCTTGGTATAAGCCCGCAGAAGATTAAGTGTGGAGGTTGCCCGGTAATAACCTTCCAGCATATTTAGCGGATTTGCCTGTCTGTCCGCTAAGGTAGGGGCGTCTCGGTTGACCATGTCTCCCCGGTAGCTGGGGAGTTCCGTGCCGTTTACAATTTCCGTGGGGTTACTGCGCGGCTTGGCAAACTGCCCGGCAATGCGTCCGATTTTTACCACCGGTTTGCTGCCGGCGTAGGTCAGCACGACAGCCATCTGCAATAAAACTTTTAAGGTTTCGCGGATAGTGGAAGCCGTACACTCACGAAAACTTTCGGAGCAGTCTCCGCCTTGTAAAACAAACGCTTTTCCTTCTCCGGCGAGTATCAGTTTACGTTTCAGATTTTCAATTTCTCCGGCAAATACTAACGGCGGCAGTCCGCTTAATTGAGATTTTACAGATGCCAATTCAGGGTGATTAGCCAGTCCGGTTGCTGTATTGCTGAAATTTTTTCCATGAAGCGGGTTCCCACATTAGATTGCTGTTTGTCATACCTGTTCGTTGCAAATGTAATATATTATGTTATGTGCAGAAAGTTTTACGTTTTTATGTGTCGTGCGTCAGCTTTCATCTGAAAAATTTCTTCAGGCGGATATTCCGGAATATCACGGCAGTTCTTGATATTGTGTATAACCCTGATCCCGCAGTACCTGTTCAAATAACAGAGGCGGTCGACGGTAAAACATCAGAGATTTGCCCAGTACCGGATGCACAAACCCAAGCCGGTAAGCATGCAAAAACTGCCCGCGGTATTGACTGATTAAACCGATGAGCGTATCGGGAATATTTTTTCCGGGCTGTCTCTTAGCAGTGTAAAGCGTGTCACCGACAAGCTGATACCCTTCAGAGGCTAAATGTACCCTAATCTGGTGAGTGCGTCCGGTTTCAAGCTGACATTTTATCAGCGTACAGCGGTCAAATGCCTGAATAGTTTCCCAATGGGTGACCGCGTGTTTTCCGTCAGCACTAACCGCCCGTTTCAGGCGGTTTATCGGGTGGATGCCCAGCTTTTTGTCAATTGTTCCGCGCTGCTGTCGGGGTTTTCCCCAAATCAGTGCCATATAACGGCGGCATACACTGTGTGTGCTGAACTGCTCTGTCAGGTGTGCTTTGGCGGCGTCTGTTTTGGCGATTACCAAAAGCCCGGATGTATCCATATCCACCGGTGTACAATGCCCGGACGGAAGGATATTCCGGATTTTCCGGCAGTTGCCGTCCGTACATCACGCGCTGAGACAGCGAATCGCTTTCGTGCCCGGCGGACGGATGCGTAACCATTCCCGCAGGTTTGTACACCACCAGCAGATGTGCATCCTCAAAATGCACTTCAACCGGTAAATTAACCGGTATTGTTACTGACGGAGGCACTACCGCAATGGACCGATAACATACCTCTTCACCTGCTTTGACTTTCAGGCTGGGGTCTTCCGCCGGATTTTTGTTGATGCTGACGGCACCCGACACAATCAGGTTTTTAGCTTTAGTTCTGGAAATCAGCGGGTCAGCTCCGGCAATCAATACGTCCAGTCGCTCACCGGATTGTTCCGGCATTACGGTAAAACAGATGCTCATAGCATCCTATTCCGTAGCCTCCATAATTTCGTATTCTTCGAGATTAAAGTAACGCCCGGCAGTCAACCGGATGCTTCCGCCAAAGACACGCTCCATATTTTTTAATTCCTGGCGCGCTTCGTTTTCCAGTTGGAATTTAATATCGGAATGAACGGTCACTGCGTAATGTCTGACGTTCGGCTTAATAATCGTATATTCGTGAACATCCCGCAGAATTTCATATACAATCGTTTCCGGACTTTTGATTTTACCGGAACCGTTGCATACAGGGCAGGCAGTACACAAAAACTGATTCAGGCTCTCCTGACTGCGCTTACGTGTCATTTCCACCAGACCGAGTTCCGAAATAGCGGATATTTTTGTTTTGGCTTTATCGCGTTTTAGCTCTGATTTCAGCAGCTGATATACTTTTTGGCGGTTCTCATCGCTTTCCATATCAATATAGTCAATCACGATGATTCCGCCCAAATCACGCAGTTTGATCTGGTTGACTAACTCTACAGTCGCTTCCAAATTGGTTTGAACAATGGTCTGTTCATGGCTGTCCTTTCCGGTAAAGCTCCCGGTATTAATATCAATTGCCGTCAGTGCTTCTGCCTGATCAATAATCAAATAGCCGCCCGATTTCAGCGGTACTTTCCGGCTTAATGCCCGGTCAATCTGTACATTAATATCGTAATAATCAAAAATGCTCTGCTTGCGATCGTATAGTTTCAGCTTATCGGCATATCTCGGCAGATACTTGTTCAGATAAGTTTTCAGCTCTTCGTACTCACGGGTATTGTCAATAATAATATCATCTACGTCGTTACTGAGCATTTCCCGCATAATCTTCCTCGTGAGAGTCAGTTCTTCATATAACAGAGCGGGTGCGCTTTGTGAGGAAAAATTATCCTGAATCTGTTCCCAATGGTCTTTGAGATACTGAATATCCAATACAAATTCCTCTTCCTGTTTGCGCTGGGCAACTGTACGGATGATAAAACCGACGTCGTTCGGTTTATGCTTCTGCACGATTGAGCGCAGACGCTGGCGTTCTCTGCCGTTGGAAATCTGTTTTGAGACGCTGATGCCGTTAAAGCGCGGCAAGAGGACAATATTTCTTCCGGCAATTGAGATGCGGCATGTGATGCGGGCACCTTTAACTCAATCTGCCCCTTAACCACCTGGACGATAATTTCCTGCCCTTCGCTTAACAGGTCACTGATTTTTAAGTTTTTATTACTTTTTTTGACAGGCAGGGTCTCCTCATCTTCATCAGTTTCCTCCTCCTCTGCGGACTCTTCGGTCGGATCATCGGTCGGATCTAAGTCATCAACGATGATGTCATCGACATACAGGAAAGCTGCCTTGGGCAATCCGATGTCAACAAACGCTGCCTCCATACCGGGAAGCACTTTGAGCACTTTCCCTTTGTATATATTCCCGACCGGACTTTTATCCTTTTTCCGTTCGTAGTAAATTTCGCTGAGCAGGTCGCCAATTTTTACTGCGACCCGGATTTCCTGAATCAGATGATTGATAATAATGGATTTGCTCATGGGACAGATAAAGATGTATAAACTGTGTAATCCCGTCGCGGGCCGATACTCTCCGAAGTTCCGTTTTGAGGACAGCGGTCGCACTGAAGACGCAGTCAGACAGTTTGGGTCTGACGGACTCGTGTACATGAGTATTGCCCAATTCTGACTTTCCGTATGCCGGTTTTTTGGGCATAACAGCAACACAGATGCGGGATTTTATGCAGATAAGATGAAAATAAAAAAGAATACAGAACATAATTACACTAAATATTTGTAACGTAATTTAACGTACGATACAGATATTTTAACGGAATTTCAATCCGTGTTAAAAAAATACGCCGTGCAGATAATTCTTAATAACGAAACGTCCGCTGATACCGATTCGGGATATTTGTGTAATATGAGATGAGCAGACTGATAAAAACGCTCTTTAAGATTGGAACTGCAGCGGCAGCGGTATTTTATTTGATTTATACGGACCGACTTGATGCGGATAAAATTACGCTGCTTTACCGTAAACCGGTGATGACCTCCGGGATCATACTGTTATGGTTTTTGCTGATTTTGCCGATGACGGTGAAACGTTTTCAGTTATTTGCCGGACCGTTTGGAGTTCAAATGCCGTTCGGGAAAGCATTAGCTCTGACAATGATTGGCAATTTTTTTAACACGGCACTCCCGGGGCTGTCAGCGGAGATGTTGTCAAGGGCTATTATTTGCGGAAATCAGCTCCGGAAATGACCAAAACCGATGTATTGACAGTGGTGCTGATAGACAGGGCTGTCGGTCTAATCGGACTTATTTTATCGGTACAGTCGGCTTAGTGAGCGGGATATCCTCGGGAGTTTATTTTCCGCCGTTGCTGGTATTCTTTCTGCTGTGTCTGCCGGTGGGGGCGGTTGTTTTTTACGCGGTAATATATTTTATGACACCCGGCGTTGTTTCAAAAATCATCTTTCCTTTTGATACAGATGTACGCAAGGGGAAAAAAGAGGGCATTCGCTGGCTTTGCCGTTGAATCGATTTCCGCGGCTCTCTATCTATCGTAAACATCCGAAGGTGATGCTAAATACATTTTTGCTGTCCTGCGGAGTACATCTGATTTCTGTAAGTTTTTTTCTGATTATATCGCAGGCATTTTACGGTTATGTTCCCGATATACTCAGGCAGACAGCGGTTATCCCACCCGGACTGATGATAGTGGCGTTGCCGGTATCCCTGCCGGGGTTGGGGTTGGGCATGCAGGTTTTGAGTTTTTGTACCGCATGGCAGGATTGGAAAACGGAGCCAATATTTTTAATATTTTTATCATTCTGCAAATTCTGATGAGTCTGACGGGTATCTTTTTTTACGTCCGCGCCGGAAAAAAAACAGTTCCGGTATCCGCCCTTCCGGACAACTCAAATAAATAAATTAAATACAGGTATATCTTCTGAAAGCTTCGGGGGAGATTCTTAATAAAAAACAATAAGTACAGAGAGAAGGCAGTTTTTTGGGGAGGGTGAATATAAATCAAAATATACTTGTCTTAACCCGGGATTAGTTATATGTTATGTACTTGTATCTTTACAATGGACGTCAGACGCATAATCTGCGCGACTGAACGATGAATGAAAATTTAAAAATCAGGCAGAGAAAATGTTAAGCAAAGAAATAAAAAGAAAGTTATTGCTAAATACGGTCAGAATAAGGAAGACAATGGCAGCAGTGCTGTTCAGGTTGCCCTGCTGACCGCCAGAATTAACGGACTGACAGACCACTTTAAACAACACCCAAAGGACCACACATCCCGACGCGGGCTGATTAAAATGGTCGGAGAGAGACGTCGTCTGCTGAATTACATCAGCCGCAAAAACATTCAGCAGTACCGCACGCTGATTGAGTCACTTAATCTCAGAAAATGATACCGTGCGCCGCAGGTGTTTGAATCACTCAGGGCGCAAAATCAGCAGCCTTATTTGCAGTCAGGTTGCCGGAGATGTGATGACAGCCCCGCCTCCGATAATTTTCAATTCCTTGTCTGTATATCTGAAAACCGCCGAACCGACATAACGATTCAGGTTTTTCTTCATATCCAATAAAATTAATACATGAAACGAGTAGAACGAACGATTAATAATAAAAAAGTTATCCTTGAAACGGGACGCATTGCCCGTCAGGCAAACGGCGCAGTACTGGTAACATACGGTGAAACAGTTGTACTGGTCACGGTGTGTGCATCTAAAGATAATATTCCGGATGCACCGTTTTTCCCGCTGAGTTGTGTGTATCAGATGAAATATTACGCCGCAGGGAAGATTCCGGGCGGTTTTGTCAAGCGCGAGACCAAGCCTACAGATAATGAAGTTCCTGACATCCCGTCTGATTGACCGCTCGGTGCGTCCGCTTTTTCCGGACGGGTATATGGCGGAAACTATTCTGATGGCAACTGTCATGAGTTATGATGAAGAATGTCCGCCGGAATTTGCCTCCCTGCTGGGAGCGTCCGCAGCTCTGCACATTTCCGATATTCCGTTTGTGAAACCGATTGCCGGTGCCTCTGTCGGGTATATTGACGGTAAAATTGTAATTAACCCGACCACCGCTCAACTTGAAAACAGTGACCTAAATCTGTTCATGTCCGTTGCAAAAGACGGTGTGCTGATGGTTGAATCTGAAGCCAATGAGGGTATCTGAAGATGTTATTTTGGATGCGCTGAAGCAGGGGCATGAAATACTGATGCCGTTTGTGGAAATGCAGGAGGAACTTCGCGAGCTGACCGGTCAGGAAAAACGTGTCATTGAAGTGAAAAAAACGGATGAATCAATTACCGAAGAGGTTATTCGTTTTATTGAGCCAAAGCTGAAGAAAGCATTGAGCGAAACGGAGAAAATTCCTCGCTATAAAGCACTGGATACAGTAAAGCAGGAAATGTTGGAAAATTCGCTGATCGCGAGGATATTACGTCTTCCGAATTAAAAGAAATTGCGGAGTCCTGCAAAAAAGATATGATGCGCAAACTCATACTCAGCCGGGGTGAGCGGGGTAGACGGACGGAAAACCAAAGATATTCGGGCCGATAACGGGAGAAATCGGGTTATTGCCCCGGGCGCACGGTTCCGCACTGTTTACCCGAGGCGAAACGCAGGCATTGGTTGTGACGACACTTGGTTCTAAAGAAGATGAACAGATGGTGGATGATGCCAGCATGATGAGCTATAAGAGTTTTTATCTTCAGTATAATTTTCCTGGTTACTCGGTTGGGGAAGCAAAGAGACCCGGACCGCCGGGACGTCGCGAAATTGGACATGGCAGATTGGCGGAACGTGCACTGTCTAAAGTTATTCCGAACAAAAAATATTTCCGTATACGATTCGGATTGTGTCTGAAATCACCGAGTCTAACGGCTCGTCTTCAATGGCTACGATATGCGGAGGTACATTGTCTATGATGGCGGCGGGCGTTCCGTTACGTAAACCGGTTGCGGGTATTGCAATGGGACTGATTTCTGAAGGAAAAAAATTCTCTGTACTGAGTGACATTCTGGGCGACGAAGATCATATCGGGGATATGGATTTTAAAGTTGCCGGAACGCAGGACGGAATTACCGCGCTCCAAATGGATATTAAGGTGGAAGGGCTGACCTGGGATATTATGTCCAAAGCACTGGAGCAGGCAAAAGCCGGCAGACTGCACATCCTGAAAGAAATGTCTAAAGTAATTGCGACAGCTAATTCTGATGTGTCTGCCCATGCACCGCGGTATGTGCAGTATAAAATCCCGGTATCCAAAATCCGGGATATTATCGGACCGGGCGGGCAAACTATCAAGAATATTACCGCCACTGCGGGGGTTAAAATTGATGTGGATGACTCGGGCATGATTAATATCTCTGCGAAAAGCAAAACCAATGCGGAAAAAGCACTGGCTATTATCCACGAGCTGATGAAGGGCGTTGAAGTCGGGCATATTTACAACGGAGTGGTGAAGAAAATTATGGACTTCGGGATGTTTGTAGAATGCCTGCCGGGCACGGAGGGATTGGTTCCCAGCGCGGAGATAAATGAAAATACAGACACGAATTACTCGGAAGGACAACTGGTAAAAGTTAAAGCCGCCGGTTTTGATAAACGCGGTAAACTCAGGCTGACACTAAAGCTGGATTAATTTTCTGTTGAAAATTGCAGCCTAATGTATTATTTTGACAGGCATTAGGCGGTTGTAAATCAGGTTATGCTTTCCTTCGAAATGTGCTTCTGTTGCCCGCCGTCAATTTGTTCCCGTAGTTTAAACAGGATAAAACGGCGGATTCCTAATCCGTCGATCTGGGTTCAAGTCCCGGCGGGGACACCACTCCTCTGTCATGCGGTTATTTCTGCCCGTTGTATTTGAAGTTTATCCTGCCCAACAGATTTTAATTTTTACTGTTTAGAGTCAATGTGTAGATTTTGTGAAGTGCAGACTTTTTGTGCTTAGGGTGTTATAACTATAAGCGGTTTAACCGAAGTTTGCTTAAACATTGACCTGATAAACTATGACTAAAACTTTCTTTCATATTTTTACAGTTGCGGCCTTTCTTGCGGGAGGTACTTTATCGGTATTATCTGCACAGGAAACTCCTGCGAATGCTGATGGTGCTGAAACACCGGCTGTTGCCTCAGGAACTACAGATGCGTCCCCTGCCTCTGAAACAGATACCCCTGCTGTTGCGTCCCTGCCTCTGAAACAGATACCCCTGCTGTTGCGTCTGCGGACAGCCCGGATGCCGGCGTTGCATTTATTCAGAGCCTTAGAGATTTACCTGAAAAAGATTTTAAAGTACGTGTGGACTCTGGTACTTTTGGACTGCCTAGTTATGAAGTAAGGGCGGGATTTAAGAAACAAGATGATTCCCTATATCGGCGAGGCTTTTTAAATAATCTTCACGTCAGCTTTTTATATAAGATTTTGGTGTCGGGTATATGCATCAGGTTTTCAAGAGTTATCTTCAGCGTACTAAATTCGATAACGATAACCGATCCGACAGAGACCGGATGGGAGATGACGATGATGATGATGATGATGATGATGATAAATATGCCGTTGAGGACAGGGTTGAAGGGATGAATTTTTATACAGTGCAGTATCGCGCATATAAAATGCGTGCCGATTTACTGGATATTGAAGTAGCTGCCATTGCCGCGTACGCTCCTAATGCGGTTTACCGTATAAAAGCCGATGCCACAACAGACTATAATGCGGCGGGGGTTAATGTAAGCGAAGAAAAGTTTTCCGGCTCCGCATATTTATTTGGTGTCATGGGAACGCTCTACGGGTTACGCTATTTACAGATTACGCTGGGCGTAACGTACATCGATGCTGTGTTTGAGGAAAAAAACAGTACCGGGATATTTTGACGCCTCTAATCGCACCCGCACTGACAATTTTTCTGTAAAACCGCGTATTCGCGGATTTGCACCTTACGGAGCAATGGGTTTTAACGTTCAGTGGTAATAAATGCAGTGCAGGTATAAAAAAATCTGCACTGTATTGTTTTTTTCAGGTGAAATTAGAAAGGACAGATATCTTTCCGCAACTAAAAATTAACCTGTTCCCGAGCGTTTTAATGATTAAAACGGTATTTGATTGCGTTTTTTTGTTAAATAATTTAGGATGATCGTATTATAGGTTATTTTTTCAGCAATCAATGGTTCTTTTATTAAAGAATAATGAAGAACTGCTGATATATAGGACGCGTAATATATCCCAATTGGGGTGGTTATAGTTGCGCAGATGATGGTGTAATTTATTGAAGTGATACGATGTCTTTGCTTGATATGCTCTCCCTGAAAGCCCCGCAGGCTTATAAAAAACCCTCTGTCAGCGAAAAACACGGTGAAGTCCGTGTGGATTATTATGCATGGATGGAAAAGCGGGATACGCCGGACGTTCTGCAATATCTGCGTGCGGAAAACCGTTATGCGGATAAAGCACTAAAACCGTTCCAATCCTATATCAGAGAGTTTCAGAAGGAGCTGGAGGAGCTGTCAGTTTATCAGGACTATACAACGCCGGAGTTCAAGCGCAATTACATTTATTATAAACGCACAGTATTGCCGGGCGGAGATGATATATACTGCCGCAAGAAAGATGTACCCAATGCCGTTGAAGAGATTATTCTGGATACGCGCGTTTTGCTTCGTGAAAAAGGCGGTTACTGTAAAGTCAGCGGCGTGACCGTAACGTCTGATAACCGCATGATGGCGTATGGGGTAGATTATACCGGACGCAGGCTTTACGAACTGCGGTTTAAGAATTTGTTTACCGGAGAAGACAGTCCGGAAATCATTTATAATACAGAAGGCGGTGATTATGTGTGGGCAGCGGATAACCGTACGTGCTTTTATATCGCAAAGAATACCGTAACCCTGCTGACAGAGCGGGTACGCAAGCATATTGTCGGCAACGATCCCACCAAAGACGAGACGGTCTACCGCGAACATGATAACCGCTATTATCTGAAGCTCGGCAAAAGCAACTGCGGCGGGTATATTATGATTACCGCCTATCTGTTGGGATTAAGTTCAGAATGCCATCTGCTGGATATTAATACGCCTGAAAAACATTTTCAGGTATTCCAGAAACGGACGGACGATGTACTGTACTATCTTCAGCACCGAAACGGGGTCTTTTATATCCGTACCAATTTGAATGCTCCGTTTTTCCGGATTATGAAGACGCCTGTCGGAAATACGGCTTTGCGCAACTGGTGTGAAGTAATTCCTGAAAAAGATGCGGTCTACCGCGAATTTTTTTGCTGACGAAAGATTATATTGTATTGAAAGAGCGCCACGAGAGAGGGATTAATATTGCGTTCCATCGCGAGGCAGACGGGTATGTCCGTAATCTTAAATACGGGGACGATGATTCGACATATTCGCTTTATCTGCATAAAGCACCGTCTTTGAGCGACAACAAGGTGAAGTTTAATTACTCAACACTTAACACACCGCAGGAAACCCGCATGATTGATGCGGACAGTTTTGAACAGACACTGATTAAACGTCAGCCGGTAAAGAATTATAACAGCGCAGATTACAAGACGCAGTCTCTTTATTTCAGATCTCATGACGGTTATGAGATTCCGGTAAATATCGTTACGATAAAAACACTGGGTGAACTCAAAAAAACGCCCGATGCTGATTTACGCATATGGTGCGTACGGACATAATTATGAACCGGTTTTTGACGAAGTGTTTTTGCCGCTTATCCGGCGCGGATTCTGTCTGGCGATTGCCCACATTCGCGGCAGCAGTTATTTAGGACAGGACTGGTATAATGACGGGCGGCTGATGAACAAGAAAAATACATTTTATGATTTTATCAGTGTGGCGGAGCAGGTGATTAAAGCGGGCTATACAGCGTCGGACAGATTATTCGCTATAGGTCGCAGTGCCGGAGGGTTGCTGATGGGGGTAGTAATTAATTTGCGGCCGGATTTGTTTAAAGCGGTCATTGCGGAAGTCCCCTTTGTAGATCCGCTCAACAGCGTCCTGAATGATGACCTGCCGCTGGTAACGAATGAATATCATGAGTGGGGCGACCCGCGCATTAAAGAGGAATATGATTATCTGAAATCATATGCGCCGTATGAAAATCTGGCGGAAAAAGAATACCCCATATTTTTGTGGAAACCGGCTACAACGACTCACAAGTAATGTATTTTGAGCCGGCAAAGTGGGTTGCCAAACTGCGCGAATACAAAACTGATAACAATCTGCTGATTTTTCGTACGCATATGAAAGCCGGACATACCGGGCCGTCTGATATGCGTGCTTACCTGAAAGACAAAGCAGAGAAGCTGGGTTTTATATACGGTATTTATCAGGCAGAAAAACTGCCGGACGAAATTAAAGAATAATATTTTAATTTTAACGGATATTTACGTAAATTATGTTGCCGTCTGTTCCCGCCCGATGAATTTTCGGTGTGATGTCCTGCGCTGATACAGTTGTCTAAAATGAGCCAAAGGAATTTGAAAGCTGATTTTTTCACTTGACTGTAACAGCCGTCTTCGTTACACTCAGCAAATTTATCACCTATAAAATAAGCAGATTAACCGTTATCAACTTTCTTTCAGTTAAAGTCTAAAGTTATGAAACTGACCGCCCAATTAAGAGAAAAATCCGGCAAAGGAGCCGCGCACCAGATCAGACGGCAGGGTGCTGTACCCGGCATCATTTACGGAATTCACGGCGAAATGCCGGTAACTCTGCGGGAAAATGAGCTGAACAGTTTTATCAAAGCGATGGGCGGTTCAAAAAAACTGTTTGAGCTGGAGGTAGACAACAAAGGCACTAAAACCGCAAAGACAGTTGTGCTGCAGGATTACCAGCGAGCAATATATAAAGACCTGGTCGAACATGTGGATTTTCGCGAGGTAAATCAGGATACTGTGATTGAAACACAGATCGAGATCCGCGCGGTTGGCACAAGCAAAGCGGTTAAGCTGGGCGGGGTCATTCAGATTATCCGTCACTCTATTTTGGTAAAATGCCGTGCGGCAAATATCGTAGAGCATATTGATGTGGATGTTACAGACCTGGATTTTGGAGGCAGTATTCACGTGTTGGATATTAAATATCCGGAAGGTATCCGCCCTGTGGTATCCGGACGTAATTACACACTGATTACGATTTCCGGTATATCTTCTGAGCCTGATGCTGCCCCTGTTTCGGCAGAAACTGCCGCACCGGCTGCAGATAAAGGAAAAGCAGATGCAAAAGCGAAGCAACCGGCTGCTGCAGCAAAACCTGCCGCACCTAAGAAATAATTTCACAGGGACGTTTGAAGCTGATTGTCGGATTGGGCAATCCCGGCAGAGAATACGAAGCAACACTGCATAATGTCGGGTTTCAGTCAGCAGACCGCCTCATCGCGGAGCTGAATGCGGTACAGCCCAAACAAATGTTTAAGTCGGTATATGTAAAAACAGAATACCGCGGTCATCCGGTGATAATTCTGAAACCGATGACTTATATGAATTTATCCGGCGGCCCGGTGGGCGAATTCAGCCGTTATTTTCATATTCAGCCATCATCAGTGCTGGTAATTTCTGATGATTTGGATTTGCCTCCCGGTACTCTGCGGTATCGGGAAAAAGGTTCGCACGGCGGACATAACGGACTGCGCGACATTATCGCCCATATCGGACAGGAATTTCACCGTCTGCGTATCGGTATCGGCAGACCGCCGGATAAAGAGCAGGTGAAAAATTATGTTCTGTCTGCGCACGGAGCGGTTAAAGATAGTATTGAACGCGCGCTGGACGCAATCCCTGCGTGTGTGTTCAGTTTTATTGAAGGTAAACCGGTCAACATTCCTAATCCTGATACGGTAAAGGAATCCCGCCCGGCAAACAATCGTCTCTGAAGATGATTGCTGTTCACAGGAGATAACTCTATACAGAATTAGCGGATGGGATTGGAAGTCGGGATTGTCGGCCTGCCAAACGTAGGTAAATCGACACTGTTCAAATGTATTACGGCATCACAGGCGGAAGTAGCAAATTACCCGTTCTGTACGAATTGAACCGAATGTCGGTGTCGTTGCGGTTCCGGATGCTCGTCTGCAGCGGCTCGCGGATATTTTCAGTTCGGAAAAAATCCTGCCGAATGTGATTAAAATGGTAGATATTGCCGGGCTGGTTGAGGGTGCATCCAAAGGAGAAGGGCTGGGTAATAAATTTTTGGATAATATTCGCAAAACGGATGCGATTGCCCACGTGGTACGCTGTTTTGAGGATGACAATATTATCCACGTGCGCGGTAAAGTCAGTCCCCGAGGATGATATAAAAATCATCCACAATGAGCTGATACTCGCAGATTTGGAAACAGTGGAACGTCGTCGCGAACGCGCCCTGAAGCTGTCCAAAGGAAATAAAGATCAGCTTAAAAATGCGGAGATACTGCAAAAGCTTTCCGATCACTTGCAGGAAGGCGGATTTGTCTCCGGGTTTGAATATGATGAGGATTTTCAGCCGGAAATGCGGGAGATGAATCTGCTGACGGCTAAACCGTTTTTCATCATCATGAACGTGTCGGAGGATGAGCTGATGTCTGAGACGGCGCATACGAGAACAGTCCAGCAGATTCGCACAAAAACACGGAGTGAGCTGTCTGAAAATCTGTTGTGCGGTGGAAGCGGAGATTGCCGATATGCCGAATGATGAGCGTGTGTCCTTTCTGAAGGATTTGGGAATTCCGGAGCCGGGCTTGAGTGCGATTGTCCGCGAGAGTTACCGCCTGTTGGACCAGATAACGTTTTTTACGGCCGGAAAAAAAGAAATTCACGCGTGGAATGTGAAAAAAAACAGCCGCTGTCCGCAGGCAGCGGGTAAAATCCACAGCGACATGGAGCGTGGGTTTATCCGGGCGGAGATATATGCGTACAGCGATATTGATCGGCTCGGTTCAGAAAATGCCGTCAAAGAAGCCGGCAAACTGCGCGTGGAAGGGAAAGAATATATTGTTCAGGACGGCGATATTCTCAATATCCGTTTTAACGTTTAACACAGAAATCGTTCGCAGCTGTCAGCAGTTTTTTGATTTTTATTAGTTTTTTTGTATGACGGTTCAGGAAGAGCCGTGAAAATAACCATAAATCCTTGCCGGCACGCAACGGAAATGCCGTCGGCTTTATCCATGAGGAAATTGTAATATGAAAGCACAGTTTGAATGTGTGTTCATTGTTAACAGCCTGTTGCCTGACAATGAACTGGAAGATATTGTGAACAAGTTTAAGGAATTGATTAACAGCAACGAAGGTGAGGTGAAACATTCCGAAGTTTGGGGACGTCGCCGGCTTGGCATATCCGATTAAGAAGACTAACCGCGATACTACCATCTGTACTACTTTACAGGTACGGGACGTACGGTCAATGAGTTAAGACAGCAGTCCGGATATGATGAAAAACGTACTGCGTTGCTTTGTGACCAAAGTGAAAGACATGAGTGTTGCCCATGCGCAGTTTGTTGCGCTTAAAAACGACCCGCAGGTAAACGCCGCCAAATATCAGGAATTCTTAAACGCAGGAGTATAAATGAGCATAAAAAAATTAACTTACGAACTGGGTCTGCGGTATAAGCGCAACCAGTGCATGCTGAAGTCAGCCCGGCATTGAAACGATTGATTACAAAGACGTTGAACTGTTAAAAGAGTTTATTACTGAAAAGGGAAAAATTATTCCGCGCCGTGTCAGCAACATCAGTGCTAAAAAACAGAAAATGCTGACAGAGTCCATCAAGCGGGCCCGCAATATTGCGCTGATCTCATTTGATCATGGCTATATCGGACCGGATGACAAACCATTCAGTCAATTTATACTGACAACACCCGCGTATCCCATGACACTGAAGCAGATGACGAAGTCTCTACAGAAGACGAGACATCTGGTGAAGAATGACCTTATTATACGGAGATAACTTATGAAAGTAATATTAAAACAGGATATGGGCCGTATCGGCTCACTGGGTGATGAAGTAACAGTAAAGCCGGGCTTCGGCAGAAATTATCTGATCCCTCAAGGGCTGGCAGTCCAGATTACCCGCGAAAATGCGAGTTTTATCCGTCAGCAGCGACAGTATCTGGCGACTAACGTAAAGAAGCGATAATAACAGTCGCGCCGCCGCGGGATAAGCTGAAAGAAACACCGTTAAGTTTACCCTGCCTGCGGAAAAAAACGGTAAGCTGTTCGGTTTCAGTCAGTGCGCGGATGTTGTTGGACGAGGATACAAAAATTGGGGAATCGAAGTGGATAAAAAGAATTTCCAGTTGGGTGCTACCATTAAGCAGGTAGGTACACACAAAGTGCCGGTTAAACTGCACTCTGAAGTTACAGTGAATGTCACGGTAATTGTGGCGGCTGAAAAGACCGCTGAACAGTTGACAGAGAAAACCGTTAAGCCGGCAGAAACCCCTTCTGATACCCGCGGAAGCCCTCAGCTGAATCCGGCATACCGGAAAACAGCTAACCCTCTGAAATGAAAGTGCCGGCAACTGTCGGTGCTTTCATACCCTCTGAAAGCCCCTGCTGTACCAATAATTCTCTTTTAAAAATGTTCGGGATGTGCCCGGGACCGGAATCGAACCGGTACGCTCCTATCGGAACACAGGAGTTTAAGTCCTGGGCGTCTACCTATTCCGCCACCCGGGCAAACCTTTTATGCTGTCAGAAAAACGGTTTATCCTACGGAGTATTTTATTCGATAAAGTAATTTTTGCCGAAGCGGTGCTAAAAAATGCTCCAATAATGTTAATATTGGGGTATTTTTTTAGCAGGCAACATAATTAACGGCGGATTTTTATATGAAAAAAGTTTCTTTTTTGCTGTTATTTACAGTCCTGCTGTCTGGTTTTCAGGACGGTACACGCATTTATTTTTGAACGGAGGCAGATCCCGCCCCCCAAATTTGCCTATTTTGTATACCCGGTCGTCGGCACCATCCCGGGTGTACAGACATTTTACGGGGCGGGCTTACGCTCGGGGCCATTGCCGACAGCAAACGCCGACCTCACCTTCGTATCATTGGCCGGCGAAACCAAATACTTCCGCAATAACGAAAAATTCCGCATTAATCTGCTTACAGTCATCGATGTGCCTGTTTTCACCAACCACCTTCAGGTGTCCGGCGTGTATTCGGACGTCCGCAACGGCACCATTCAGCAAACTCAGCGGGGAATTAACTCCGATAAGGACAAAACCTTTTACCTGATGGCAAAACGGGCCTTTATCAGTGGTATAGACGTATCCCTGAGTTTTTTTGACGACCCGGCTTGAATTTTACTACGGTGTGTTGCGTGCAGAAATTGACCCATACGGCATACAGGCGGGTGATGACCTTTTCCTGCGACAGGATGCGGAGGTTGAACTTAACCCCGGTCCGGAAGGCTACCGCTTTCGGCATCTATCTGGATGACACTGATAACCGCCGTGACCCGCGCATCGGCTACCGCGTCCAGATGGAATATTACAAAGTGCCGCGCGCCTCTTCCGAAGCAGCGGATTATTATCAGATCGATAAAAACTTCACCGCGTACATCCCGTTTGGAGGATTGAAACACGTGGTGGTGCTGAATTATTTTGAAAGCGACTCCGGTGTGCTGTCAAAAGGTTCCGTTGACCGCAACGCATACCGGTGTCCGCTAGAGGCTCCGCCTGCCTGTCAGCAAAATCTGGATGAGGTTTTTGCGCTGTCAGCAGGCAGAAGCAGAAAACGGACGCGCAACCGCACTCGGCGGCGTCAACGCCTGCGCGGTTATCCGGCCTACCGTTTTGTGGACAATTACACCCGCTTCTACGGTGCAGAATACCGCTGGTACATCCATGAAACCAATGTAGAGTTTGAACGTTATCTGCAAAAAGGTGTTTTTCTCGGCTCCCAGCTGGCGGCGTTTTACGAGGTCGGCACCGTAGCCGCCACTCGTGCGGAACTTGACACCAACCGGTATCGCTATTCCTACGGGGTCGGCTACCGCGCGGTATGGGTACTGTGGTTATCCGTCTGGATTACGGTATCGGTGACGAAGGCGGCACCACCACACTCTCATCGGCTACCCCTTCTAAAAAAGTCAGGATTGCGTTTCCGGCGGACGGTGTATATTATGAAAATGTTTTCACAATAATACGAACAGAAAGGAGTGCAATGGTATCTAATGAAGAAACAGATAAATTTAAAGAGCAGGTCAGGGCAGGATTAAAACGCTTGGATGTATTGCAACAGGTCGATTTTGCGTGCCTGTGTGCCATGCGTACCCTGCCGATGCTGGGATACCGGGGAAATTTTGATTTCTGGGATCCAGGCGGCAAAAACACCTGTACAAAATGTGGCAGGCAGTGGACGCTGTCCTTTGGGCCTTCCGAAGCAAAAACTCTGTTGTGGCCCAAAACGGTGGGACTGCTGTCGACCAAGACTATCTCAACCAAGCCACCCTCATCACTCATGACTACAGTGATGGTACCTATGCCGCCACTGCCTATGCCGTAGTTGCGACCATTTATACTGCCGCTGCCGCTACCTATGCCTTTACCGATGGTGCCTACGCTGACAGCGGTGATTCCACTATCGCTTCCGCCTACGCTGTCGATGCCGCCATCTATGTCGCCGACGCTTGCCTCCGCTTCCACCTTTACCGCTACTGGAATCGCATCGATTTAAGGCCGCATATCCTACAGGACATTGCCGATGTGGAAAAATTACAGTCCCTTACAACCTGTACAACACACGCCCCGGATGAGTACGGTAAAATCTGGCAGAGTTTTGCAGAAGCACTGACAAAGAAGACTGCGGATACTGGAAGATTATTTCCGGACGTTATTTGAAACGGCTTCCAACCCGATCCGGAAACCTTGAGCGTCATTTCAGTGTTCCTATAGAATCCGGGATTTGGGTGCCTCCGCGGTCGGGAAACACTTGCAGTCTTTGAAAAAGTAAGGAGGGCAACGCTTAGACGCCAGCTCAAAAGAGACGGTTTTGTTTCTTATTAAGCGGAGGCGGAGAGGGCTTGGGTGATGTCCGCGAGGATGTCATCACGGTGTTCCAGTCCGACCGACAGGCGAATCAGCCCGTCGGTAATTCCCACGCGTATGCGTTCCTCGGGCGAAAGTTTGGAATGTGTGGTGGTCGACGGGTGAGTGGCAATCGTAGCGCGTATCGCCCAGATTGGATGAGCGCGAAATCATCTTCAGCGCGTTGCAGAATTTGACTGCCTGCGGGGTACCGCCCGGCAATTCAATGGTCAGCAGTGCACCGCCCTGTTTCATCTGCTTCTTCGCGAGGGTATAACCCGGATGTGAAGGCAGGAAGGGATACAGCACTTTCTTCAGCCGCATATCTTTTGCCAGAGATTCCGCAATATGGCGCGCGTTATCACAATGCTTATCCATTCTGACGGACAACGTTTCCAGACTTTTGGACAGTATCCACGCATTAAACGGCGAAATTGACGGTCCCGTATGCCGCGACAGGAAAACGTACTTCCTTAATCAGCTCCGCTTTACCCAGCACGGCACCGCCCAGTACACGCCCCTGTCCGTCAATGAATTTGGTGGCAGAATGCGTGATAATATCCGCACCCCACTCCGCGGGATTTTGCAGGTATGGTGTGGCAAAGCAGTTGTCCACATTGAAAATCAGCCCGTGCTTTCGGCACAGTTCCGCCGCCCGCGCCAAATCCCCAATCTCCAGACCCGGATTGGACGGGGTTTCCATAAAAAACATCTTCGTATTCGGTTTTATCTCCGCCGCCCAGCTGTCTGCTGACGACAGATCAACAAAGGTATGACTGATGCCCCAACGCGGGCAGAAGTGCCGTGATAATCTGATAACTGGAGCCAAACAATGCCCGTGACGCCAGCAAATGATCACCCTGTTTCAGGAAATGAAGCGAGAGAAAGGAATACAGCAGCCATACCGGTTGAGGTAATAATGCCGTCTTCAGTTTTTTCCATTAGGCACAGTTTGTCTTTTAACTCTGTGACAGTCGGATTGGAAAAGCGGCTGTAGATATTTCCGTCAATCTTTTCTTCAAACAGATCGCGCGCCTGTTCCTGTGTATCAAACACAAAAGAAGAGGTAAGAAACAGCGGTGCGGCATGTTCGCGGTAGCTCGTTCTGTCCGTCTGGGTGCGGACAGCAAGCGTTTCAAAATGTAAAGATTTTTGCGTTTCGTCGGTCATAACAGCAAATTTTATGAATCTGTTTGTTGATGATGATATTAAGTTACCATACGAGTGTTCTTTATAAAGAACTTTTTGTAAATTGTCTGTTTTTGCGAACAGATATTTTTTAATTATTCAGGTTACTTGTCCTTCTTTGAACGTAGGAGCAGTCAACGGTTTGTCGCCGACAGTCAGCGGGTTGCCGTCCAATGTTACGGTTCCGTCAGTGAGTTTGAGTCCCAGTGAGTAAAATTCATCCACAGATACCTGTTCACGTTTTGCCGGCGTGTTTTCTGCCGGTTCTTTTATAATAACCGGTGTGCCGGGGGCGTGAGCAGAAAGGTCGGGAAGTTCCAGTTTTTCGCCCGCTTCAAATGTGAGGAGCATGCCTGCGGAATTTTCCTTGCGGATGACTGCCGGTTTGAGTCCGGTGACGACCAGTACATGCCGGTTGAGCAGTTCAGCTTCACTGAAATGCTGTACGATACCGGAAATAACCTGACGGGGAGCCGATTCACCGCAGTCAATCTGTTCAATGTAAAGCCGTTCGGCATTGGGATGACGTCTGACTGATATAATTTTGCCGACTTTCAGAGCGGCATTGTTAAAGAGAGTTAATTTATCGGCTGTTTTTACTTCCTGTTTATCGCTTGTTTTTGTTTCTGCCTGTTGAGCATCTCCGGATCGGCCTCCGCTGAATTTTTCGCGCCAAACTTCTGCCATTTTAACATCCTGTTTTAGGAACAGGATTTGCGGTTCGCCAAAACGGTGTCCCTGATTAAAACTTTCAGACCGTCTTTGATTTCACCTTTATCCGTTCCCAGCACGTCTGCGATGCGCCCGGCAGGTTTTGGGCATTACCGGTGCCAACAGAAGAGATATGCCGTACAGAAGTTCCGTGATAACTGCAAGTACAGCGGCACAGGCGGTTCTGTCGGTTTTAATCAGTTCCCAGGGTTTCTGCTCCTGAAAAAACTTATTGCCTGCATGCCCCATGAACAGAACATGATGAGTCGCATCACGCAGCATCACGCGATCATATAATTCAACACCCTTATGGAAATCAGATCGGGTAAATTCTGAAAATTCTGCTGTTTTTCCGGATAAATTTACCGGCGGGAGTATACCCTCAAAATGTTTCTGAATAAATACACTTAAGCGGTTCAGAGATTTCCGATGTTGTCAATAAATGTGCTGTTAATTTCTTCAAAAAATCCCTGCCATGAGAAGTCGCTGTCTGCTTTTTCCGGGCGGTTAAGCAGAAGATAGAGCCGCCAAATTTCAACATCAATACCTGTTTCAGCGGACATTATTACCAAAGACACCAATCCCAAGTGATTTAGAAAATTTGGTGCCTTCATAATTGAGATATTCGGTACTGCTGATATGGTGCAGCATGGTCCAATCTTCTCCGGAGGCAATCTGGTAGGCAGGAAACATCACTGTGTGGAAAGGAATGTTATCTTTTGCCATAAACTGGTAAAGTTCTGTGCCGTCCGGGTTTTTCCACCAGTATTCCCAGCGGTCAGGCAGATGACGCTTGGTTTGTGAAACATAACCGATAGGTGCGTCAAACCAGACGTAAAATACTTTACTTTCGTATCCTTTGTGAGGCACAGGGACGCCCCATGTTAGGTCTCGGGTAATGGGGCGGGCTTCCAATCCTTTCCTGAGCCATCCTTCAGTTGTCGTGACAGCATTCAAAGTCCAGTTTCCCGATGCCCCCGCTTTCTTGGCAAATCCGGCTATTTTGTCGGACAATTTGGGAAGGTCTATATAAAGATGGCTGGTCGGCTTCCGCACCGGTCTATTGTGACAATGCGCACAGATGGGACTCAACAGTTCCTGAGGCTGTAAAAGTTTTCCGCACTTGTCACACTGGTCACCGCGGGCACCGTTATAATTACAGTGAGGGCATGTGCCTTCTACATAGCGGTCGGCGAGAAATTTCGCACACGATTCGCAATAGACCTGATCTTCTGTCTGTTCGAGGATGCAGCCGTTTTTTTTTTATTTTTAGGAAATAATCCTGCGTAACTTCTGTGTGTTCAGGTGTAGAAGTACGTCCGAAAAAATCAAAACGGATATTAAAAAATCATAAATATCTTTGTGGATGAGGTGATATTTATCACATATCTGTTGGGGAGTCAGCTTTTCATCACGGGCTTTATTTTCAGTGGCAGTCCCATATTCATCAGTCGCACAGATATAAAGCGTTTCATAGCCCATACTGCGGCAAAAGCGCGCAAACACATCAGCAGACAGCACGCTTCCAATAATGTTGCCGAGGTGCGGGACATTATTGACGTATGGCAGTGCGGAAGTAATCAGCTTTTTTTTCATTCAGTATCAACGTATCGATATGGTTCAGGATAATTTACAGCGGATATGGGTTTCAGTAGAGATAACCGCAGGGCGGGAGTCGAATAAAATTCCACGCTTACCATAACAGAATTAACAATTTTGACTGTCCCGTCAAGCAGGACGTTGTGTTTTTGCGGGTGGTGAGACCAATGTCAGGCGACGGATCGGGTTATCCCTGTCATTTTGGGAACGAGATATTTTTGAATTTCAGTTTTTATCGGGATTTACGAGGTTTAGTGAGGCGGAATTAATGCAGTAACGGATACCTGTAGGCTTCGGACCGTCCGGAAAAGAATGCCCTAAATGAGCATCACACTTGGCGCATAAGATTTCAGTTCGTTTTCTGAATAAGCTGTAATCAGGTTTTTCATAAACTGACTCGGACGTTGCCGGCTGCCAAAAACTGGGCCAGCCGGTGCCGGAATCAAATTTCGTATTCGCTTCAAACAGAAGGTGTCCGCAACAGATGCAGGTAAACTGTCCCCCGCCTTTATAATCATGATACTTTCCTGTAAACGCACGCTCTGTGCCTGCCCGGCGTGTAACCTGATATGCCTCAGGCTCCAGTAAAGTTGCCCATTCTTTGTCACTTTTAGTTATTTTTTCCATAATAAGTATCTGGTTAAATTTTTTTACTGGCAGTATTGCTGCAATCTATGTCTAAAGTGTAATTACTTTAGAATATCATATCTAAGACGCAAATTGTATCGGATTGATTTTGCTGCTGTATTTTCTGTGTTTGCACTCTGAATATTAAATCGCTGTTTTTTGCTCCATATAGATTCTGTTTCTCATAACGTAGTTGCACAGGCATGCGCCGGTTGGCATACTGAAAATATTGGTGTTATTAATGAGTTGCTGTTCCGCGTATAAATTTTTTGATGCAGTTTTAATGGATTTTAGGTTTGTACTGACGGTAGTATCCCGACAGATTTTTTCCTGCTTATCTGCGTGAAGAATAGGTCAACCCCTACGGACTGAAAGCATTGCCTTGTGTGCCGGTGTGTGTCAGGGTTACATATGAATTGCTGTTCTTTCGCCCTGCGGCATCATAAACTACCTGAATTCCTGAATATCAACGGTTTAATTTATGCAATTCTGTAATTTAATTTGTCATTGTCCGTAATGACAAATTATTTTATTTTCATTCGTAAAGATAAATTTAATCTTTTGTATGTTCTGATATGGAAAATGGGGGTGATCTGAAAATTTCTAAGTCCAATAATAACGGTATTCTCACGGATATGCGCGATTTCCGGCGGTTATTTACGCCCGGTGTTTCGATAGGTGTTTTTGCTTATGCAGATTTAATGTGGGAGCCGCGTTTTGAGTATACTTCAAAATTTCGGGCGGCAGTAGGTGGCTATCAGCGCAGTCTCTGCCTGTATTCCTCTGCAGAAAAAAGTAATCCGCCCGCTTTGATGTTCGGAATGGACAGAGGAAGCCGTTGTGAAGGGATTGTTTACCGTCTGGCATCTGCCGAGCTGGATGATCTTGCGCGCATTTGGCAGACGGAAGAAAATCCCGGAGCGTACGTTCCGGTTAAACTCAATATTGAAGCGATTGAAGCGGCGTTTCAAAATGAAGAGATATTTGCTTTTGTTGCTGATCGTAATTCTTCTTTCTATTGCGGAGACCTTGATGATGCAGAAAAAAATCAAAATAATTAAATCAGCCATGTTTTCCGGACAGCCCAACGAAGCGTATATTCGCCATGTATACGATACGATAGAAAGACTCCGCCTTCATGATCCTGAACTGCAATTTTTCATGGAAATGCTGGATGCCGGCAATTGGCAGAATTATTGGCGAGAGTTTGAAAGCCGCCACCTTATCAAAACAACCGGTGAGTCTGTATCTGCACGGGATGAGATGCTTATCCCCATAATTTAAATAAGGTTCGGGGTTTATTATTTGAATTTAGTTCTTTTTTGTGTGGATATAACCACATAGAGTACCCGTATTTGAAGAAACTCCGGTGTTTGCTCACTGAAAAGCACTCTTCAGGATTTAATCAATTGAATTTCCGGTGTTTTTTTACGGACGACATAATTTTGCTTAAGATAATATGACATCGCTCAAACATACACCTTTGCACAGCCTTCACAAAACCGCCGGTGCAGTTATGGCGGATTTTGCCGGGTGGGATATGCCTATCCAGTACGCAGGAATTATCGCGGAACACAACAATACCCGCACCCGCGTCAGCCTGTTTGATGTCAGTCACATGGGTGAATTTGAAGTGAGGGGCGCGGATGCGGAAAAATTTCTGAATTACGCAACCGTCAATAATATTGCGCTGATGCAGATCGGGCAGGCGCAGTATAATGCAATCCTCAATCAGAGTGGCGGGGTAGTGGATGATATTATCTCGTATAAATTTTCGGAAACTTATTTTCGCTTATGTGTGAATGCGGCGAATATCCGTAAAGACTTTGATCACCTGCATGCCGTATCCCGCGCGTTTGATGTCAGGCTGACTGATATTTCTGAACGCGTTGCCCTGATTGCTGTGCAGGGCCCGATGCAGAAAAAGTATTACAGCTATTGACAGATAAACGCTTAAGTGAAATTAAATATTATTATTTTTCACAGACGCGGGTGTTCTCGAGAGAAGCTATCGTTGCACGCTTGGGTTATACTGGTGAAGACGGTTTTGAAATTGCCTGCGACCCGGAAGATGCTCCTGATATATGGCAGGCACTCATGCACGAAGGGCGTCCCTTTGGGATTGCGCCTGCGGGGTTGGGTGCACGGGATACATTAAGGCTGGAGGTGTGTTTTCCGCTGTACGGAAACGATTTGGATGATACACATAATCCGTATCAGAGCGGACTGGGCTGGATTGTTAAAATTGATAAAGGCGACTTTATCGGCAAACCGGCACTGGAAAAATATAAAACCTGCCACGGATATACCCAAAATTAAGCTGTTTTCATTTAAGGCGGAAGACAGAGGCATTCCGCGTAAAGGACAGCAGATATACAGCACAGACGGTAAAGAAATCGGAGTTGTTACAAGCGGGTCATTCTCGACACATCTGAATGCGGGTATCGGAATGGGTTATCTGCCGGCAGATACTGCTGTTGGTACCCGCATTGAAGTCCGTGCAGGCAAACGGGCATTGGCTGCAACTGTGGTTAAACCGCCGTTTTTAGCCAAAAAATAACCGATAAAATCGTCATAATTTTTTCATCACTAATATAACAGGGTTTATCCTATAATCTAAGTTCAACACCTTTAACAGAGAGGAAATATGTCCAGTCCGCAAGATTTTTTATATACCAAAGACCATGAATGGGTGGATGTATCAGGCAGTATTGCCACAGTCGGCATTTCTGACCACGCCCAACAAAGTTTGGGTGATATTGTGTTTGTTGAACTTCCGGAAATAGGGACGATTGTGGATACCGGCGAACAAATCGGGAGTATTGAGTCCGTAAAAGCTGTATCTGAACTGTATTCTCCGGTCAGCGGTGAAGTAATTGAGGTAAATAAAGACCTTGAAGATGCTCCGATACGGTGAATGAAGATCCATATGACAAAGGCTGGATTATCAAGCTTAAAATCAACCCGGCCGATTTGCCGGAAGATTGATGGATTATGATACCTACACAGAATTTTCAGAAAATAACTGAATTATTCCGTCCCCTGCTGTCCCTATTCCTGCCGCATTCTGCGGCATTTCTGCCGCGTTGTACTTTTCTGTAAATATTTGTTAGGATTTACAATTTAGGTGTTCCGGTTTTTTATCAATAAAAAATTTATCAAATTACAATTTTAGAATCGTGAATATATCCGGGTATACGTTTGCCGATCGTCATGCCGGTCCTGATGCAGAGCAAATTCAGGAAATGCTGGGAGTGATCGGATTAAATTCTGCTGAAGAGCTGGTGAAACAGACCGTGCCGTCTTCTATTCTGATGAATCGTACGTTGAATTTGCCGCCGGCAATGTCTGAAGCGGAGTTTTTGACGCATATGGAGGAAATTGCCTTGAAAAATCAGCGGTTTAAAAATTTTATCGGACTCGGCTATTACCATACCTATACACCGTCTGTAATTCGCCGCTGTATTTTTGAAATCCGGGCTGGTATACACAGTATACCCCCTATCAGGCGGAAATTTCACAGGGACGTCTGGAAGCACTCCTTAACTTCCAGACGATGGTCTGCGACCTGACCGGGATGGAAACAGCAAATGCTTCTTTATTGGATGAAGCAACCGCTGCAGCAGAGGCGATGACAATGGCATATCGTCTGGTCAACCGCAGGCAGAGCAATCTGCGTAAAAAAGTATTTGTGTCCGGTAAACTCTATCCGGTCAATAAAGCCCTGTTGGAAAGCCGGGCAGAGCCTTTAGAGATAGAGATCGTGGAGGGTGATCTTCGCCGGACAGAGCCGACAGATGAATACTGCTGTATGTTTGTGCAGTATCCGGATGTGTCCGGGCATATAGAAGATTATACCGATCTGATTACCCGCTGGCGGATAAAGGCGTGATGACGGTGATGATATGTGACCTGCTTTCACTGACACTGCTGAAGCCGCCCGGGGAATACGGAGTAGATATTGCCGTGGGCAGTACACAGCGTTTGGTGTACCGATGTTTTACGGGGGGCCTCATGCGGCATTCTTTGCTGCCCGCAGTGCATTCATCCGTGAGATGCCGGGGCGGATTATTGGGGTTTCGCAGGATGCGGACGGTAATCAGATGTACCGAATGACACTCCAGACACGCGAACAGCACATCAAACGCGATAAAGCGACATCAAACATTTGTACGGCGCAGGCACTGTTGGCGATTATGGCGTCAATGTACGGTGTATACCATGGGCCGAATGGGTTGCGTCATATCGCCGGACAGATTCACAACCGTACACATCGTCTGGCAAATGCACTGAAATCTGCCGGGATAAGCCTTTGAACGAATATTATTTTGATACGCTGACATTACAGTCAGATCATGGTGCGGTTCGCCTCCGGGCACTGGAGAAACATTACAATCTGCGCTATAACCCGGACGGTACGATCAGCGTTTCACTGGATGAGACAACCTCCGATATTGATCTTAATACACTGTTATATGTTCTGACCGGTAAATCGGTTAACCTTCCGGAGGCGAATACGGCAGTCAATATTCCCTGTACGCGTCAGTCCGCATATATGACGCATCCTGTTTTCAGTTTATATCATTCGGAAACAGATATGATGCGCTATATAAAGAGTCTGGAGAATAAAGACCTGTCACTGACCATGAGCATGATTCCGCTCGGCTCGTGTACCATGAAGCTAAATCCGGCATCTGCGATGCTTCCGTTGCTGCATCCCAATCTGACGGAAATTCATCCGTTTGCGCCACGTGAGCAGGCGTTGGGTTATGCAGAGATGATTGAAAGTCTGGAGAAATATCTGGCAGAAATAACAGGATTTGATGCAGTCAGTCTCCAGCCTAATTCAGGCGCGCAGGGTGAATATGCCGGACTGAAAGCAGTTCGGGATTATCACCTCGCAAACGGAGACATGCGGCGCAATATTGCCGTTATTCCCGAGTCGGCTCACGGCACTAATCCTGCCAGTGCCTCAATGTGCGGGATGGAGATTGTGACGGTCAAAACTCAATCTAACGGTAACATTGACATTGCCGATTTACAGTCAAAATTGAGGCAGCACGCAGAGACAGTTGCAGTTCTGATGGTTACTTATCCGTCTACGTACGGTGTTTTTGAGCCGGAGATTAAGCGGGTCTGTGATTTAGTGCATCAGTACGGCGGGCAGGTATATATGGACGGTCGCAAACATGAATGCGCAGGTAGGGTTGACCTCGCCGGCACTGATTGGGGCGGATGTCTGCCATCTCAATCTGCACAAAACATTCAGTATCCCCGCACGGCGGGGGCGGACCGGGTATCGGTCCGGTATGTGTCAAAGCACATCTGTTAAAATACCTGCCGGCGCATCCGCTGGTTAAAGTAAATGATACGGCAATCGGTAAGCCGGTATCAGCGGCCCCCTGGGGAAGCGCGGGAATTCTGGCTATTTCATACGGTTATATTCGCATGTTAGGAACAGAAGGCTGCCGGCGTAATACTGTATTGGCAATTTTGAATACCAACTATATCCGCAGACGGTTGGAGGGAGCGTATAAGATACTGTATACTAATGAAAACGGATTTAATGCCCACGAACTGATCATTGATCTGAAGCCGTTTACCGCGCAGACAGGCATTGAGGCCGGAGATGTGGCAAAGCGATTGATGGATTACAGTTTCACGCGCCTACAGTTGCATTTCCCGTTGCCGGCACGCTGATGATAGAACCGACTGAAAGTGAGTCCAAAAGTGAGCTGGACCGGTTTTGTGATGCTATGCTGCAAATCCGCCAAGAAATACAGGAAATCGCAGACGGGAAGGCCGATAAGCAGAACAATGTGCTGAAGAACGCTCCGCACAGTATTGGACGTATCACAGCAGATAAATGGGATTTCCCGTACAGCAGAGAAAAGGCGGCGTATCCGTTGCCTTTACTGCGCCGGCAGAAATTTTGGACGTCAGTTTCCCGGGTGAACGATGTTTACGGCGACCGCAACCTTTTTTGTACCTGTCCGCCGGTTACTCAATAGAATAAATGCTGTATTTACGGTTTATAGTATTAGCATCCAAGCGGATTAAGTAAGGTCTTACTTTCTTCATGCAATTATTTTTATTATTTGAGCGTTGAGTTAATTCAATAAGCAAAAAAATATGTGCGTTTAGAAAAGGGGTAAAAGTGTAGATTTTGTGTATAGTATAAATAAAGCTTTTAGTTTGAGCTGATATATGATACTTCAGTAATATGTTATTTAATCGTTTGTCTTTACTGAATGAATTAACCGCAGGAAGCATATGTTTACAAAGAGGATTTTAAAAAAATGTACAACTACAGTTTAAGTCTGACTAAAAATGAGGACAGTGCGTACGACCTGTTGCAGACTTCACTGGAGAAGTTTTACAATAAAAACGGTGATGAACTTGAATATCCGACATCATATCTTTACCGCATCATCAAAAATCAGTTCATCGATGAACAGCGCCGCAAAGTCCGTTGGAAATATGATGATATTGATGATGTAAAGTATTCCAATGTGCTGGCATCTTCAGAAAATGTACTTCAGGATTTGGTGACAAATGAAGAAACTGAATTAATGTTGAGTTATCTGAAGCCTGAGGAACGTGAATTATTATATCTTTGGGCTGTAGAGGGTTATACGGTTCAGGCGATTTCCGAGCAGGTAAACTCTCCGAAGGGAACGATTCTGTCGCGTCTGCACCGCATTAAGAAAAAAATCAAAGACCGCATGAGAAAGAATGGTCGACGACAAGAACGAGTCCAACACGCTTAAGGACGCTGTCTCTCATTGTTTTTCAAAAGATTTATCGGAAGATAAACTACAGGGACTGCTGGCGCGCCAAGCAAGGTGTCAGATAAAAAAACAGCCGGCAAGTTCTCTGGATTCCGATTGTGTGTGCAGCGGTATTGCTGTTGTTTCTGTCAATCAGTGCTGTACGTCACCAGCCACCTGCAGTTTTTATCTAAGCATTATGTTGCCGAGCATATGTCCCTTTACATGGTCGGGCGTATAAAAATGGGTGGGGACGTCCACCGGCAGTCCGGCCCGGCGTATCAAAAAGAGAAGCTCCCGCGTATGCTATGATCAAGAACAGCAGTGTATTTGTCGGAGGATCATTATCGCATTTGCCGCCGGCGACAGTGAACTACGCGGGATGGGAAGCCAGACCTGTCAATTCATTTCTAATGGCAAACGGCGGTACAGCATACCATTACCGCCTGATAAATTCTGCTACCGGTGAAACTCTGATGATGGTTGTGTTTGAAGGGGTCAGCAACGCAGATGAAATTCACCATCCGATACACCGTTTTCAGGACGGGCTGAATATCCGTATCTGGAAAGAGAAAAATCGCATTATATCAATTGCCGGCGAAAGTCCCGGACTGATTAGTCTGATTGAAAACCCCTCTGAACAATAATTCAGATTATGTTTGCCCGTCCCGGACTATAGGTACGCAACCATCTGTTACATCAGGCGTTGACACAGCTTTCTGAAAGTGTCATATTTTCTTCATAAATTGCAGCCTGTTTTTGAATATGCCGCAATTTTTTGTTTCTGTTGTTATTGTTTTACTTCATTTAATTTATAGGAGTCGCTATGGAAGTTATTAGATCGCAAAAACCGGTTATTGCAGAGCAAAGCGTTTCAGATCGACTGTCATTTATCCGCAAAGTATACCATATGCTGATTCTAAGTGTACTGGTAGCGGTGGGGACGTGTTATCTGGCGGTGACCAACGAAGCAGTGGTTCAATTTATCGCGTCCAACTTCATTCTGACGCTCGTGATGTATATCGGACTGCTGGTGTTTGTATTTTTTGCCCGTAAGAAACCCAGTTTGGGCATTATCGCACTGTTCAGTTTTACGGCATTTACCGGTGTTATGGCGGCGATACCTGTCATCATGTACTCTGAACATGTGTTTAATGCGGCTGTACTCTCGCTGTTGGCGTTTGGCGGGCTTTCGTTTTACGTGCTGACAACCCGTAAGGATTTTTCCTTTATGGGAGGTTTTCTGACTGTGGGTGTTATTTTGTTAATTGTCGGCAGTCTGCTGAATGTATTTTGGCTGCAGAGTTCCGGGTTTGATTTTATGATAACAATCGCAGGTATTCTGATTTTTTGCGGTTTTATCCTGTATGATACGTCCAATATCATCCACCGCTATGCGGAAGACGAAGTGATTATGGCAACGCTGGCACTTTATCTGGATTTACTGAATCTCTTTCTGTATATTCTCCGGTTTTTAGGGGCGAGTCGCGATTAGTTTCTGCGGGAATACATCCGTTCAATTCGGCAATGAAATATCTTGTAAACAGATTTATTTTTTTGCCGGATATTCCCTCGTTTTTTATAACCAATGGCTGACCGCCATACGCCCGAGCAGCGCTCAAAAAATATGCGCGCAATTCGGTCCTGCGGTACCTCAATTGAAATTACGTTTTCCCGGTTCCTGCGCAAAGCCGGGTTTGGCTATCGTAAGCACTTCAAAGACCTTCCCGGCAAACCTGATTTTGTATTGACTAAATACCGCACGGTTATTTTTGTGACGGCGAGTTCTGGCACGGTAAAGACTGGGAAACCCGCCGTGCGGATATTCAGTCCAATCAAACATTCTGGCACACCAAGATTGAACGTAATATGACGCGCGACAAAGAAGTTAATCGCCTGCTTACAGATGCGGGCTGGAAAGTGCTTCGGTTTTGGGGAAAAGATATATTAAAATATCCGGAAGCCTGTCAGGTATTTTTTCTGGAATGTATCCGACAGCCGGGTGCAGGGCTTTTCCTTTGTACTGTAGAAAAACCGCCGGAGAGTCAAAAGAAATCCCCTAAAAGCAAAAAATAATATTGCTCGCGGCAGAAGACAGCGCAGAATATGGCAAAAAAGACGGTGCACCCGCCTGAACCGGTAAACGGGTTTAATTTTATTGCCGGAGAATCGCCGTCTGTACTCATTTTAGGCAGTATTCCTTCGGTAAAATCCGTGTCTGAACACAATATTATGCACATTCGCGCAACACATTCTGGCCAATCATCCTTAGACTGAATGGCTACCCTCCGCAGGCAGATATACCTTATGAAGGGCGTATCGCTCTGCTGAAGAATGCCGGGATTGTGTTGTGGGATGTGATAAATAAATGTCAGCGTGCGAACAGCCTTGACAGCTCTATTGTGCCGGAAACTGTTGAGGTGAATGATTTTTCACGTTTTTTTGCGCACTGCAAAGGGTTATCAGTTGTTTGTTTCAACGGAAATTCAGCTTTTCAGCTATACCGCAGGTATGTACCGGAAGATGCAAAATCTCTTTTTCCTGTTATACAGCATATTTTGCCGTCAACCAGTCCGGCGAATGCACGCCTGTCCTTTGCAGAAAAATACATCCGCTGGGAAGCCGCGCTTATGCCATATCTTAAAATTCGCTGCGTATAAATCCCATATAGGACTTATACGGAAATATCGGCTTTAATAGCAGGATGATGCCGGTAATTGATCAGTTCAATATCCGCGGGTGTATAATCAAAAACGGATCGGGGTGTTTTGATATTCAGCTTTGGTAAAGGGAAAGGCTCACGGCTGATTTGCAGCTTTGCCTGTTCCAGATGGTTGAGATATAAATGCACATCTCCCGCTGACCAAATCAGGTCGCCCACACCCAAACCGGTTTCCTGCGCAATCAGATGAGTCAGTAAAGCATAGGACGCGATATTAAAGGGAGTGCCCAGAAAATAATCCTGACTGCGGCAGTAGAAAAGGCATGAAAGGCAGTTTTCATGCACATAAAACTGGAACATCACGTGGCAGGGCGCAAGTGCCATTCTGTTTTCTGCGGCATTTTGCTGCGGAGATTTGCGCTCATCCGGCAAAAAAAGCGGATTCCACGCACTGACAACATGACGGCGGCTGTAAGGATTTTGCTTAATCTGCTCGATAACCCGGTTAATCTGGTCTGCGTTGCTGTGTGTACTGTCGGAAAAATTACGCCATTGCCTGCCGTATATCGGGCCCAGACTGCCGGTGTCATCCGCCCATTCATCCCAGATGGTACAGCCCTGTTCATTCAGCGGGCCGATATTTGTATCCCCCTTCAGCATCCAGAGCAATTCGGCGACTACGCTTTTGAAATGGATTTTTTTGGTGGTAACAATCGGGAAGCCTTCCCGCAAATTAAAACGCATCTGCGCACCGAAAAAGGCTATCGTGCCGGTGCCGGTGCGATCTTCGCGTTTTGCTCCTTCCCGCATAATACGGGCGCTTAGTTCTAAATACTGTTTCATTACTGTTTCAGTAAATTATGAAATATAAATATTGTTCGCTGAAACCGGAATAAGTGAATTTATTGCCACTAAGTACCTTTAGTTACTTATTATTCCTGACAATATACAAAAACTCAAACCGGATCGTTATTCTGTTTACAAAAATATAGTCATATTTTTATATTGGTAAACTCATTTAATAATACTTCTAGTAAATCTTTCTCCGTGCGATTTTTCAATATACTGGTTGCTAAACCTGTGAAAGCCCGGTTATTCTGTAAGTCGGTTGAATATCCTGTACAAATTGTTGATAAGTTTTTTGATATGCCCCGGACAATAAAACTATAAATATAAGCCGCATAATGCATAATTTTGTATCGATAAATTTGGCGGCAGGAAAGCTGACAACCCTGACAGAGGAACAGATTGTGGTTGACCCGGAACGTGTGCGCGCACTGAGTCTGAAGCGTAACTTTCTGACAGACTTTCCGGAAATTGTATTTCGGATGTCTAATTTGGAGTTCCTGATTATTCGCCGGAATCAGATTTCTGAATTACCGGAGTCCATAGGAAAATTCACAAAACTAAAGTTTTTTGACTGCGTGCGGAACGAGATCAAAAATATTCCGGAAGAATTGGGTAAAATATCGACCCTACGTTCCTGTAACTTTGATGACAATAATATCCTGTCTATTCCCGAGCGTATTTCCGGGTTAGAGAATCTGACCCGCATGTCGCTGAATTTTAACATGCTCAGCGATATTCCTAAAACTATCGGTGATTTGAAATCTCTTCGCCGGCTGGACATTCGTGGTAATAATCTGACGGAACTTCCCAAAGAAATATGCCGGCTGACCGGGCTGGTATATCTCAATTTGCGCGGTAATAATATTAAAACTATTCCGGAAGATATTGGTAACCTGAGCCGTCTGCGGTATTTGGATTTATCCGGAAACCAGATTCAGTATATCCCGAGTCACTCGCCCGTCTGAAATCTCTGGAGGTACTGGATTTGGGCAGTAACCGCCTGCATACGGATATTAGCCCTATTCACAGACTGACCGGACTGAAAACGCTGTTTCTCAATACCAATAAACTTGCAGAGCTGGATTTTGAAAACAGTGCATTTGAAAACATCACCCGTCTGGATATATCCAATAACTGCATCCGGAATATTCCCGGGGGTATAGACCGCCTTAAGAGGCTGGAACGTCTGAATATGAAAGGTAATTACTTCGTATATATTCCTGCAAAGTACAAAAAAATCGAGCGCGTTCCTTACTATATCAAAGAAGAATTTTCCTATTATTAAGCTGATACGCCTTCACTGTCGGCTTTTTCTTTATATATAGCTGTAAGGCATCTCTAAAAACGCACAAGGCGTTTATTATTCTGAATACAATTTCACTTTATTTATTAGGTTTTTATTTTTATATATTATAAGCTTCTGATTTTATTTGACCGAGTTTGACCATGAGTGAAAAACTGCCGATTACAAAAGAAGGATTTGAAGCATTAAAAGAGCAGTTGCGCCATCTGACGCAGGTGGAGCGTCCCAAGATTGTCCGCGATATTGAAGTCGCGCGCTCATACGGTGATTTGAAGGAAAATGCAGAATACCATGCTGCGAAAGAAAAGCAAGGCATGATTGAAGCCAAAATCAATAAACTGAATGCCGATTTAGCAACATCCGAGGTGATTGATATATCCAGAATGGCGGGAAATAGTATCAAATTCGGAGCACTGGTCAAATTTATTAATAATGATACAGAAGAGGAGCAAATGTACCGCATTGTAGGACCGGCCGAGGTCAGACGCAGCACAAAATAAAATATCGGTTACTTCACCCATTGGTAAAGCACTGATTGGCAAACAGGTTGGAGATGAAGTTGAAATCCGTATTCCCAAGGGAGTTTTATCCATCACTGTCAGCAGTATCAGTTATAAATAAATTACCGGTTGCGGGCAAAATCCGGTAGACAACGCTATCCATTATCTGTGTGAGCCTTTATAATGTGCTTTCCGGGTATCTTGACAGCATCCGGAGCAGTCAGAATGACTATATTATTTTAGAAGAGGCAGATGCTGAATTTGCAGAATTTCTTAAAAGCCTCATTCCGCCTGAATCTGCGGATAAAAACGGTGCAGATTATAAATATCTGTCCGAGCGTATTTTTAAATCCGCATCCCCCTGCACCGGAGTCGAACCTTCCGCCTCGGAAGTCTTTTACAGATGTTAATCCGTTTTCACCGCCGACTGAATCTGCCGGAGCGAAAGCGTCGCCTGAAAAACCCCAATCCGGCAGACAATGGGAAGATACAGAAAATATCCGTTCTGCTAAAAATATTGATACCCTGCGCCTGCGGATGTTGGGGTGTGAGCGTTGCGGATTGTGCAAAGCGCGTACCCGGCTGGTATTTGGCGCGGGCAGCCATAGTGCTGATGTCTTTTTTATCGGTGAGGGACCCGGTCAGGAAGAAGATAAGCAGGGTTTGCCGTTTGTGGGACGCTCCGGTGTTTTGCTGACGCAGATGATGTATGCTGCCGGACTGAACCGGGACGGGATTTATATTTCCAATATCGTGAAGTGCCGCCCGCCCAATAACCGTAATCCGCAACCTGAGGAGGTTGCGCAGTGTCTGCCTGTACTGGAGCGCCAGATTGAGCTGATTGCCCCGAGCCTGATTGTATTGCTGGGTTCTGTCGCTTTGAAAGCACTGATGCCGGAGAATTCCCTGCCGATTAGTCGTTCACGGGAACAGTTTATGGAATACCGCGGAATTCCCGTGCTTGTCACGTTCCATCCCGCGTATATTTTACGCCGTCCGGAAGCACTGTATGATGCATGGAACGACTTTCGCCGCATACGCGCTTTCTTGTCCAAACTTAGAAAATCATCTTCTGCATTGTGAAACGCAATCGCTTCCGTCCATTTTATTGAAAAATTTTACTATATCTGGCTTTGTATATCTTTCCGCGTTCAAACCGCGGGGTGTGCCTTCGCAGAGGCGCGCGGATAGGAGAATTACTCGGATTGATTGGAGTGAGGCGGGATGTGGTTTTAAAAAATCTGGATATTGCATTCGGTGATACAAAATCACAACAGGAAAAACACGATATTGCACGCCGGATGTATCGATTTCTCGGCAGTCTGCTGGGAGAGTTTTTTTATATCCGTTATATTCCGCGTGAAGAGTTACTTTCTTTGGTCACGGTTGACAATCCCGAGATGCTGGAGAGGCTCCGTCGTGATAATGTCACCGGTCCGGTCACCATCATGTCCGCACACGTGGGATTTTGGGAAATGGGCAATCTGTATTTTCCGGCACTGTTTGAGCGTTACTGCGCCTACAGCGGCAAACAGAAAAACCCGCACACGGAAAAACTGATTACGGAGTTCCGCAACCGCTTTGGCGGTGAAATGATAGCCCGCTCTGCTCAAAGCACGCTCACAATTATGAAGCGTCTGCGTAAAAATTATCTTTATGCGGTACTGGGGGACATCAGTATATACAAGGATGCGCTTTTCTGCCGTTTTTTGGACTCAAAGCGGCTTTTGGTAAAGGGGTAGGCTATTTTCCCGCGCGTGTCGGTTGTCCGGTCTATTTTGCCGTATTTATCCGCGAGGCGGATACCCGTTACAGACTTTATATCAATCCGATGACATATGAAACGGATGCTGCGGAGGAAGAAACAGCTGTTAATATTACCCGTGCCTATATCAGGAAGTAGAACGTATTGTCAGGCTTATCCGGAGCAGTATTACTGGGTTACCCGCCACTGGAAACACCGTCCCGCCCGAGAGTCCGACGTGAAGATATATTAATCTGCATTGCTTTAGGGGGTAAGCCCGTTTATTACCGGGCGTCATAAAAATTCCTGTTTTGCCGCCTTCGGTGCGGTTAAAACATAAAAATACGTACAATGACAACCGGGTTATCCCGACTGTCTGCTGGTCATCGGATTTAATATCGGCAGGGGCAAAATTGCCGGACAGTTATCACAATCCCCCTTACATGACCCGATTAATTCCGTTAGAATAATACTTGTAGATATGAACGGCTTTTTTTTTTAACTTACGTTTTTGCCTGTGGCTCTCATGTTAAATTTTCTGCGCCGCTAAGAACATATTGCTGTCCCGCTGATTTCTATCTTTTTTTCGTTTATTGTGTGCGGAGTGATTATTCCTGCTGTTGGGGAGAATCCGCTGGAGGTGTATCGTGTATTTTTCTATTACTCCTGTTTAGTTTTGACGGTATCGGTTATACCCTGTTTTATGCACGCCGTTGAATTTACAGGAATATCGGTTGCATTCTGCTTCCGGTGCGGACTTTTTAATATCGGAGCAGAAGGACGCTCACGGTCGGCAGCATCTGCGGTACCTGTTTCTGTTTTACGGGATTAATTTGCCGGCAATTGTCCTTGTCCCCGGTGCGATTCTGATTGCGACTTTTAACCGCCGGTATTTGGGGGCAATACCCGGTGCACTCAAAGCGATATTCGGGCTCTCACGAGGTATCAATACCATTATGATGAATTTCATTGCGTCGGGGTAGTCAATTATCTGGTGGTCGGGCCGTTCCGACGCACGGACAGTCAACTGCTGGAGACTGATTTTATCCCGGAGGCGCAAAGGTATTCCGTTCAGCAGTTCATGCCGTTTTTTCAGTGATACAGTTCCGCTGAATGCCGGATTTTTATTGGCACTGCTGGCATGCGGCGCGATGTATGTTTTCATGTGGAGAACAAAGTGGGGGTTTGAAATCCGTACGGTAGGTGCAAATAAAGATGTGGCAGAAAATGTGGGTATCAGTGCCAAAAAAAATATCGTTCTGGCGATGTTCATTGGCGGTGCGGTGTCCGGACTGATTATCGTACATGAAGTGATGGGCTACCGTTATACGTTTCACGATAATTTTTCTAACGGACTGGGCTTTGTAGGGATTGCAGTGGCACTTTTAGGACGCAATCATCCGCTTGGTATTATTCCGGCGGCTATTTTATTTGGGATGCTCAGTCGCGGCGGGCTTTTTTTAGATATTCATTTTGATAACCTCTCTGCGGATTTAGTGATGACTTTACAGGGAATTATTGTGTTGTCAGTGGCGATGGACAGGTTGTTCCGTCATCTGATATTCAGAAAACCTGCCGCCGCAGGTGTTCAGGCAGGCTAGATGCGTTTTTAATAAAAATGAAGAAGATAATCCGTTATTTTATTCCGGCTGTTATTCTTGTATTGATTGGCATACAGTTTATCCCTCACGACATTCCAAATCCTGCGTCTGATCCGGCGGATGAAATACAGGGCCGCCCGAGGTTTTAACCCTGCTGAAATCATCCTGCTACGATTGCCATTCCAATCAGACAACCCGTCCGTTTTACAGCTATATCGCGCCCATATCATGGATGATTGGGTATCATGTCAGTGAAGGACGTGAGAAACTGAACTATTCCGAATGGGGAAGATATAAAACGTCGCGTCAGCAGAGTCGTATGGAACTGACGATTGAGCAGGTTGAGTTAGGTGAAATGCCGATGGGTCCTTATCTCTTGCTTCACCCGAAGGCAAAACTGACTGCGGAACAACAGAAAATAATTACCGGATGGGCGCAGGCAGAATATGACCGGCTGGATGCGGAATAACAGCAGCATTGGTCAAACAAAAGACTTTGTCCGGTATTTAATAAGACTGTATCCCATACCAATCATATACCATACACACAAAAACATACTGAAAGCTTTATATGAAAGAGACAGAAATCCGTGCTGTAAATACTATCCGCTGTCTGTCGGCAGATATTGTGCAGAAAGCCAAAAGCGGTCATCCGGGAATGCCGATGGGTATGGCGGGTGTGGCGTTTCTGCTGTTTGCCAAACTCATGAGGCATAACCCGCAGAATCCGAAGTGGTTTAACCGCGACCGGTTTATTCTTTCGGCCGGGCATGGAGTGCGCTGTTGTACAGCCTTCTGCACCTATGTGGTTATGAGAAGATGACGATGTCCGAACTCAAATCCTTCCGTCAGTGGGGCAGTCTGACAGCGGGGCACCCTGAATACATGCCTGATGCCGGGATTGAAATTACCACCGGGCCGCTCGGGCAGGGAATTGCAAATGCAGTAGGGCTTGCGATGGCGGCAAAATATACTGCGGCGTACTTTAATGAATCCGGTTTTCCGCTCGTTACCCATAAAACATTTGTGATTGCCGGAGACGGCTGTATGCAGGAAGGGATTTCAGGTGAGGCCTGTTCCCTTGCCGGACATCTGAAATTGGATAATCTGTTCGTAATATATGACAGCAATTCGATTACGATTGACGGCAGTACCTCGCTGTCTTTCAGTGAGGATGTGGTGATGCGTTATCGCGCATACGGATGGCATACGGTCGTTTATAATGGTGACACGGAAGATATTTCTGCGGTTGAAGCCAAGTTGCGCAGTGAAATGGAAAAACAGGACAAACCGGTGCTGTTTGTGTTTCCGTCCGTGATTGGTTACGGGAGTCCGAATAAAGCCGGTACCAAAGACGTACACGGTTCGCCGTTGGGTGATGAGGAACTGAAACTAACCAAACAAAATTGGGCATGGATCCCAATAGCGTCATTTAATATCCCGGCAGAGGTACATGATTATTTTAACGGGATAAAATCACGTCTGCAAAAAACGGAAGCAGACTGGGAGCAATTACTGGAAAAATACCGGCAGTCATTTCCGGAAAAGCATGCACAATTTATATCCGGTGCAAAACCCTCCGCAGAAGCATTTTCCAAAGCATTGCCCGTATTTGACAGCGGAGAGATGGCGACCAGAAGTGCTTCCGGTAAAGTGCTGGATGCAGTGATGCCGTTGTTTCCGATGATAGTCGGCGGTTCAGCGGATTTAACACCGTCCAATAACACCCGCTTTAAAGATGTGCAGGATTTTATGCCCGATAATTATAAAGGGCGTTATATTCGGTATGGGGTAAGGGAACACGCGATGGCGGCGATTAACAACGGCATTTCTGTACACGGGCTGACGCGTGCCTACGGCGCGACTTTTCTGTGTTTTTCTGATTATGCGCGTCCGGCAATCCGGCTCGCAGCGTTTGTCTCACTATCCGTCGGTGTTTATCGGTACGCACGACAGTATCGGACTGGGAGAGGACGGTCCTACTCATCAGCCGGTAGAGCATCTGGAAGCATTGCGTGCGATACCCGGACTGCGTGTCTTGCGCCCGGCGGATGCAAACGAAACCGCCTGTGCATGGCGGATGATTTTAACAGATGACAGGCATTCTTATGTGCTTGCACTGACCCGCCAGAATCTGCCTGCTCTTTCGCCTGGCGCAATATGATATGAGTCACTTTAGTAAAGGCGGTTATGTTCTCAGTGATCGCAGAAACCCTTCCGTGCTGATTATTGCTACCGGATCAGAGGTGTCGGTTGCACTTAAAGCCCAGAGCCTGTTGGACGAAAAAAATATCGCGGTTCGTGTTATCAGTATGCCGAGCCGCGAACTGTTTTGAATCTCAGCCGCAGACTTACCGTGACAGTGTTATACTGCCTAGCATTGGCAAACGTGCAGTCATTGAAGCGGCGTTATGGGCGGATGGGCGGGTTATGTCAGCGACCGCAGTCTTTTTATCGGAATGAACAGTTTGGAGCTTCTGCTCCGGACAAAGATCTGTTTAATCAATTCGGAATTACCGCCGAAGCGGTTGCCGCGAAGCTGTCTGCCTGAAGAGTTGCCGGCTTACACTGAACTGTTTGCCCGTATAGCGTTTTGCCCGTATCGGTGTATTTTGTCAGACACCCGTGGTTATGCGGGTTCTTTTCAAAAAATTCAAATCCGGTATAATGTCATATCTGTTGCCCGTAAAAATTCACCGTTTTGCTCTGATATACGATAACCCAGACCTTATCTGTGCGTGAGCTATGAAAATTAAATCACTGCCGTTTTCCCGGTGAGTCCTATTTTCACCCGTATGAGCCAACTGGCAAAGAAATACCAGGCGGTAAATATCGGGCAGGGGTTTCCTGATTTCAGTCCCTCTCCCCGCTTGTTGGAGATATACGAGCGCAAACTGCGTGAAAATATACACCAATATGCGCCTTCGACCGGGATTATGTCACTGCGCGTGAAAATCAGTGAGATGGTTAAGCAGTTGCAGCATGCGCATTATGACCCGGAAACCGAAATCACAGTTACACCGGAGCAACCCACAGTATATTTAGCGCACTTTCTGTGCTGATTAGCCCCGGTGATAAGGTAATTATTTTTGAGCCGTGTTATGATTCGTATGTTCCCTGTATTGTGATGTGCGGGGTACAGTCTGTCCGGTACCGCTTAGGGGAAATGATGCAGACTGGGAAACATTTGACCGGTTGTACAGCTCGGATGTGAAAGCCGTAATTATCAATTCTCCTCATAATCCGTCTGCCCGCGTGATGAGTCGTGAATTTTATCTGGCGTTGGCAGACCGGCTGTATAAAACAGACACTGCGGTTATCAGCGATGAGGTATATGAGCATATGGTTTATGATGACGCGGCGCATTTAAGCGCGGCGTCGTTTCGCAATTTGCAGGAACGGTCATTTGTAATTTCGTCATTTGGAAAGACGTTTCACGTGACGGGCTGGAAAATGGATACGTCTGCGCGCCGCGGCCGCTGATGCAGGCCTTCCGTACAGCATATCAGTTTCAGATGTTCAGTGTGAATACGGTGACGCAGGAAGTGATTGCGGAAATGCTGATGCACGAAGAGGAATATTTGCAGTTGCGGCATTTTTATCAGAAGAAACGGGATTACATGTTAGACGGGTTGAGGAGCATGACCAAGTTTGATCCGGAGATACCGCAGGGAACGTATTTTATCAAAGCAAAATACAACCGTATCAGTGATTTGAAATGATGAGGTATTTTGGTGGATTTACTGAAAAAACATAATGTAGCACTGATTCCGCTTTCGCCGTTTTATTCGGAGCCGCATCATGCAAAGGCGGTGCGGTTTTGTTTTGCTAAAAAAGAAGAGACAATTGACCGGGCAATCAGTCATCTTAAATCAGTACAGGAATTGTAAAATATAAGACCGGATTTTTTGAGTTCATGAAGACAATTTTTTCAAAATGATACGAGATAATAAAAAATCCGGCGTGAATTTTGGTTATACGCAGTATGTGTAATTTTTACTCATGTACGATTTAAAGTAAATATGTCCAAACTGCCGATAAAACCATCCTTACCGAATGACAGACGAAGCAATGCCGTCGGGCGGCTCCGCGATATTCGAGCCGCTGCGGATATGATTACGCCGGTGCATACGAATAATTTAAGAGAGCGGGCGGAGACGCTTTACGAAGAGTCTCTGCGGCACAGAATAAGGGATTACGACCGTCAGAGCAGACAATTCAAGAAACGGATGAAAAATTCTGCCGGCTATATCAGTGCCAAGCCGTGATTTTATGGTAAACAGCGAGGAAATTCGTGTACGCGGGCAATTGATTAATCAGGAAAAAACGCGCATGCGGGAAATCAGCAATCTCAAGGTGTCTATACTGGATTTGAATGTGGACGTCATCTCTTCTGACCGACAGAACGTCGCTGATTTGCGGATTAAAAGAGTATTAAATATTTATAGGATTTGGTGTTTGCAATTTTGCCGGTATGAAGCGCGGGTGCATGATCAGCAATGAAATAAACATATCAAAATTCACTAAAGACGGAAATTCTGTCACATTCAGTAAGGTGCGGCGGTATTCTTTGTATGAGTCTAATCCGTCAAATGCGGTAAACTGAAACGGGGTATACTGGTTGGCGTCCATTATGCCCCGGATTTTTGGGGTCCACTGTCCGAGTGTCTCTGTTTCTTCTGTTTCAAATTCTGCGCGGAAGCGGGAAAATACACGCGATATCAGTTCCTTCTGTTGTTTTTCACTGTCCAGAATTTCCCGCACCCGCCGGTCATCGTTATCGTTTTTCGTTTTTTTAGATATTCTTTTTGCAGTATCCGAATAGCTGTAAAGGTCGTTCGGATCAGCAGTTTCGTCACCGGCAGGAAATTTTTTCTTTGATATGCTGACGTCTGTTCGTATATCTGTATAATTGTAAACAGACATTTTTAATGTTCCGCGGTCTTTCAGACAACAGAGCAGACTGAAGACAATGTCATAGGTATCCGTATTTTCATAAACAACCAGCGTATTGCCGCGATAAATTTCCGGTGCGGATAAATTCAGCCCGCGCCGGCTGAACAGCATATCGTGCCGTCTTTTTTCCGGAAGTATATACCGTAAAAGTATGTTTTTGTTTTTATTACCTTCAGCAATATTTTCTGCAGCCGCAGCCTTGTACAAATCCGGGATTTTGTCTTCCGGCAGACTGGAGCGATTCTTTTCCATGTCGTACAGAATCGGAATAACGGGTGCAGTATCCATATTCGGCGGTTATTTTTTGCGGGTTGCCTGTCTGTTATGTATCGTGTTGCTGTCAGCAGCGTCTGCGGAAGCCTATACTTACAAATATATTAAAAATCCGGCGGAGAAGCAGATATTTGAGTCCGGACTGCGCCGTTATCAGGAGTACCGTCTCGGACTTTCTGCGGGCGATTATACCGCCACGCTGACAGCTTTAAAGCGACTGAGGGCGAATGTACCCGAACTGACGCAAGCCGTCAATTATAAAATGACGGCACTGCTTATACGCTATTACAGCGCAGATGATATTATCCGTTTTTCACTGCGGGAGGATATTCAGTTTAAGGAACTGCTTTATAAACGGTATTTTAACGATTTTCTGGGGGATTTGCGCGCCGGTAAAATCAATCGGATGACAGCAAAAAACTTTGTCGGATTGTTTTCATTTGTAAACGACCCCAATTTAGACCACGTTCTTATTTATACATACGAAAAAAAACAGTCCGGAGTATTCCGCTCTGCTGAAAAAACTGTGGCTGACGGCGGACTTTACATTCCTTCCGGAAGTACACACTATACCCAGAAAGATGCGGACGAGATCCGCCGGCGTGCCGGGCAGAAGGATTGGGAAGCGCACTACGCGGGCAAATACAACCTTCGCGAATACAAATATATCCGAACTACGATTAAGGATGCCATCCGGACTGTGCAGACGTCTTCATATTATCCGGAAAAGCTTTATTATATTTACTTTAAGACACTATTTCGTACACGTAATTACCGTGAATTTCTGAACGAGCTTTTTTCGGCCCGTTTTGGTCTGCTCTTTGGTAATTATGACGATTTGGTTTATGATGCACTTGCGTCCTATCTGCGCCTCGAGGAATTTGAAAAAGCAGATATGCTGATCCAAACGCTGGAGAAAACCTCTATCGCCCCCCCGTGTACTCAATACGCTGCGTTTTAACAAAGGGGAGTATTTATTTAAAACAGATGCCCGGGTCAAAGATGCGTTTCATGCGTTTGCCGAGATTGATGACAGCAAGCTGGATCAGGAAAGTGTGGAAGAGCTGCGCTGGTACCTCCTGCATATCAAGCTGGCAGCGAATAAAAATGATGAGGCTTTTCGTGACTCACTGGATTATTATGAAAAGACCAATGACCCGTCTATCAGTTCCGGTTATTGTTATTGGAGTGTGAAACTCCATCTCGCCAAGGGGAAAAATTATACCGGCACTGATTGTGTGGACAAGTACACCAATTATTATTACGGTGTCAAAACATCACAGCTCATACCCCGAAGAAATTTATTTGAACCCTGCCGCGAAGAAAGTCTGAATGCTGTCCGTCAGGTGAATGATGACATGGTTCTGGAGTGGTATGATCTGCTGAAATCAGAAGAAGGAAAATCCACTGCCGATTTAATGTTCAGCCGGAATGACAGCAAAATATCGGTGTATCAGCTTAATCAGATTGCCAAGCGTATGAAGCACAGGAGGATTTCTATTCAGTGCAGAACCTGCTGTCCGTCTATTTTGATGACTGGTGGGTAAATCCCTGGCCCGAGCATGTACAGAAGTGCGGGTTTTTCTATAAAATTGCATATCCGCGCGCTTTCAGTAAAGAAGTCAATACTTACGCGCGTGAATATGGCGTTCCGCCTGAAGTGGTTTATGCGATTATGCGTGAGGAGTCGCATTTTAATAATGTGGCTGTATCAAGTGCCGGCGCGCGGGGGCTGATGCAGCTGATGAAGCCGACTGCAAGCATACAGCCTCGCGCCTGAGGATACCCTACTCGGCCGAGCGTCTGTACAACCGTGATTACAATATTAAACTCGGCACATACTACATCGGGGTGCAACTCCAGGCATTTGACGGCAGTCGACAAAGGCAACGGCGGCTTATAACGGCGGTCCGCATAACGTCAAAAAATGGATGAAAAACGCAGATATATACGATGAAGATGTATTTGTGGAATTAATCCCGTTCCGTGAAACCCGTAATTATGTCAAAAAAGTACAGCGTTCCTACTATCTTTATAATCTGATTTACAAACATTAAATTGTCCGCTCGTAATGTTCCGGGTAAAATCCAACGCTGTTAATCTTATCATATTATTTTTTTCATAAAACGGAGCGGGGGACCGAAGCCGGACGGTGATCGGATTTTTATCCGGTGATTTCCGGGTTGATACCCGTATATTTTTTTTTAACAACTGATGTTTAATCCCGAAGCGATTGTATTATTTTTGAACGGATTTGATCCGCTGGCACTTGAACTGCTGTCGATCCCTATCTTGTTCATGTCCATCATTCTGCTCTACCGGTACTTCGGCTCGGGCGGGATTTATCTGTTTATCGGCATGGCAACCATAGCAGCGAATATACAGGTACTCAAGCCGGTGCAGTTTGCTGTTTTCCCATCGCCCGTATCGTTAGGGACGGTACTGTTTTCCACAACTTATTTTTGTACGGATATTTTGTCTGAATATGAAGGGAAAACTGTTTGCTGCAAAAGCAGTAGTACTTATCGGATTTGTATCCATGCTGCTGTGGACAGTGATTATGATTTTAACGATGGGATATGCACCGCTGACACCCGAACAAGCGGGTACAGACTGGAAATGGGCTCTGCCGGTGCAGGATAATCTGAAAGCACTGTTCTTACCTTCGCCGATATTTTTTGTGTCCAGCCTCATTTCATATCTTATCAGCCAATACCACGACATTTGGCTGTACGAAGTGCTGAAGAAGCTGACCAAGGGCAAACACCTTTGGTTGCGCAATAACGTCAGCACCATCGTTTCCGCTCTGATAGATAATACGGTTTTCAGTCTGCTGGCTTGGATTATTCTGCCGCCGGAACCTTTACCGTTGGGTGTGGTGATTCAAACCTATATTTGGGGACATTTGTCTTTCGGGTGGTGATAGCTCTCTTGGATACGCCGTTTATCTATTTCTCGGGATTTTTCTTCGGACATGCGAAAGAGAAGACTTAAGCCCATCTACGCGGATTTTAGCGGATTAAAGCCCCCATCTTATACCGGTTTCGGTTTTACCTGTCGTGAGACCGGTATAGCGCGGGCGCGATTGGGAAAACTCCGCTGTCCGCATGGTGAAATCAGTACACCCAACTTTATTTTCTGCGGTACACGTGCCACTGTAAAAGGTATCAGTGCCGAACAGCTTAAGCAGACGCAGACGGATATTGTACTGGCGAACACCTATCATCTGCTGGTTAGTCCGGGAGCGGAATTGATTGCGGCCGCCGGCGGACTTCACAAATTTATGCGATGGGACGGACCTATACTAACTGACTCCGGCGGATACCAAGTATTTGCAATGGGCTTTGGGTCTGTCAGTGAAGAGATTAAAGGCAGGCGGATGCAGGGCAGCAATACCATTCTCAAAATTACAGAAAAAGGTGTCCGCTTTAAATCATACAAAGACGGACGACTGATCGATCTGACGCCGGAGCTGTCGATCGATATTCAGCGTAAACTGGGAGCGGATTTTATCGTTCAGTTTGATGAATGTACGCCCTACCACGCCTCCCGAGAATATACAGAACAGTCTATGCACCTGTCTGCGCGTTGGGGGGACCGTTCACTGGCGGATTTTATGCGGTATGATAACGGTGCGCAGGCAATGTACGGTGTGGTGCAGGGCGGAATCTATCCGGATTTACGTCGCGCGAGTGTTGAATATCTGGCGCAACGTCCGTTCTTCGGTACAGCCGTTGGGGGATGTTTGGGCAAAACCTCCGAAGAAATGGCGCAGGTTGTGGATGCCACGATGCGCTGTGTACCCAAAGACCGGCCGGTTCATCTGTTGGGTATTGGGCTGATACCTGATATTCTGCACGGAGTCCTGAAGGGGATTGATACGTTTGACTGTGTACATCCGACCCGCATTGCCAGACACGGACACGCGATTATGCCGGGGTTGCCGGGCAATGTCATTAATCTGAAAAATCACCGTTTCCGCGATGACCATTCGCCGTTAAATGAAGCGTTTGATCAGCCGTTTATGCAGTATACCAAAGCCTATATTCATCACCTGTTCCGCAGTGAGGAGTTGCTGGGGGCACAATTGCTGACACTAAACAATATTTTTATGATGAACCGTCTGATGCAGGATATTAGAGAAGGCTTGACCAACGGGCGTTACGCCGACGTGTACCGGCGTTGGACAGGACAGGCATTTCCGTCCGCATTATCAGAGGGTTGAGAAGTTGAGTTACTTCGGTGAAACTGTATTCGGACACGGCGCACCACATGGCGCGCAGGCAGACGGGTTTTCTCCGCCCGGTCGGTAAGTTTCAGACGCGCCAAAATCAATCACCAGCAAAAACAGCATCCCGATATAAACCGCCATAATAATCAAAGTCTGCTTCATTTGTTCTAAATTCTTTAATAGTTGTAAAGTTGGTTATAGTTTTAACCCAAATGCCGCCCGCAGTTTAATACCGGGAAAGGTCCCGGCGAATGCCGCTAAAAACCATACCCAGCCGTGTATACTGCCCGATACTGTGCCGCTGAAAAATGCGCCGATGTTACAGCCAAATGACAGTCGCGCACCGTATCCCATTACCAGTCCGCCAATTACAGCTGCCAGCGCGCTTTTCAGCCCAACCGCGGTCAGATTTTTACCGAAGTTGCCGATTACCAGTGCCGCTGTGGTCGCTCCGATAATAATTCCGATATTCAGTACAGACGTAACATCTGAAATCAGCGGCATTTGTAAGGCGTAGCTGTTATTTTCCCACTGCCAGTAAGGGTATCCTTCCAGCGGAAAGCCGAGTGCCTGCGCGATTTTACCGCCCCATAGCGTAAAACCGGCGGTATTCCCCACGGAAACCCTGACAGCAGTAAAACAATCGTATTCAGTAATACCAGCGCAATAACGGCCGCAGTCAGTTTTTTAGATTTAATTTGTATACTTTGATACCACTTCTGCGCTTTCTTCGCAGGAGTGCTTTCCGCACTGCTTTCGTATTTGACAATTCCATATAATACCGTAGCGATTAGGAACAATTGTACCAGCCAGCCGCCGATAATTCCGGCGTGCTTATAGATAACCACCGGATTAATACCCGGCAGTGCCAGCCAGAAAGGAAGGTGCAGAGATCCTAAGAATGAACCGGCAATAAAGAATACCAGTACCAAAATCATGCGGGGATTGCCGCCGGCTGCCGTAAAAAGCGTCCCGGATCCGCACCCGCCGCCCAACTGCATCCCGATACCAAATAAAAATGCGCCGACAGGTAAAGACACACTCAAAGGCGCGATTTGCTCCCTTCAGCGGTACGCCAAACAATTCTCCGGCACTTAACAGCGGAAAAAAATCAGCGACCCCAGACCAATCATCAGCAGTTGGGATTTCAGCGCGTCGCCGTTACGGCGGATAATCAGACTGCGCCAGCCGCCGGCAAAACTTACTTCTCCTGCCAGCAGGGCGAAACCCAACAATACGCCGATAAGAAGCAGGAACGCGATTTTTATGCTGATTGCCTGCAATACAAACACAAACAGCAGCACCGCAGTGACTGCGGGAATAATCTGTATGGCACTAAAACGGTAAGACATGCGGTTAAAGTGAGGGCAACAGCGTGCAAATTCAATGCTGTTGACCGGTTATTGTTATGTGTACCGGAATTAATTTTTATCAAGCGCGCCGGATATTTTCAACCATGTGCGTTTAAAAAATGATTCGCGCTGAACAGGGTTGCCGGGGTCGTTTGTCCATTCCACCATGGAGCCGGGGGTAGAGGGTTGCGGGTACGCCGCCGACTTCGCTGATGCCGAACCATGCGACTGCAGCCCAGTGTCCGGTATTACAGAAGGGAACGATCGTTTTATCGGACGTTATTCCATTTTTTTGTAAAATATTTTGGACGTCTGCTTTATTTGCAAAACGCCCGGTTTTGGCGTCATAAAAATTAACATGCTGAACGTTTTTAGCACCTGCCAGTGTGCCGGCGGATTTGGAGGATTCATGTTTTTCCAGCCCGACAAAAAATGACTCCGGACGGCTGTCCACAAAAAGATATTTAGGATTATTAAGATTTTTTTTCACGTCCGGCGTGGTAATTAACAGTTTAGGATTAATTTTTGCTTCAAATTCGGACGGGAATACGGAGCGGGCGTCCCCTTTTTCAATCGGATAACCGGCGGCATCTTTGGCATTTTCACTTTTCCACGCACGGTAGCCGCCGTTGAGTACAAACACATTCGGAATACCAACCGCCTGCAATGTCCAGTATACACGCGCCGCACTGCCAAAATCACTGGAGTCCTGCCCTCCGCTTACAACAATGACGGTTTTGCTCTCATCAATTCCTAATCGCTGTAAAAGTTGTGTCAGAACATTGTCCGGCGGCAGCATAGCAGGTTTGTCCCCTATTTTTATGCGCCAGCTTTCTTCGAGATAATCACTGTAAACAGCTCCGGGTATATGTCCCTCCTTAAAATCTTTGATGCTTTCTTTTGATATTTTGGAGCGAATATCCAGAATGATCGTGTCATCTTTTCCCAAATGGGACTTCAGGTCTTTTACTTCTATTAATCCTTTACCAAAAGATACTGAATTTAAGAACACGACAGAGAGGATTAATCCTTTTAACAGGGTTTTCATGGTTTTATTTGGCTTGTGGTTATTGTGTGATTTAAAAGCAATTTCCGATAAAAAGAACGATAATAAAATATATTACCCGCATCCGAATTATTGTCAATAATTTTTTTGAAAAAATATTTTTAAGGCGCACATAAAAATAACCTGCGGGGCAGAATAAAATTGGTTTTTATGTGTACAGAACAGCTTCTGCTATTATCTCACCGGAACATAACACGATAAGACTTTACAAAACCGACAATTTTGAGGCATTGTTAAAGATGTTTTTTGATAATGAACGGCTAAATAAATAAAAATAACCCCTGTTTAACTTAATAAAAAATCGTATGAAAAAATTAATAACTTTACTGGCTGTCGGAATTTTTGCCGCAGGCCAGATGTATGCTGCCACCAAGGTTGCGATTGTGTTTGATGCCGGCGGAAAATTTGATAAAAGCTTTAACCAGTCTGCATGGGAAGGTGTGCAGAAAGCACAGAAAGATTTCGGCATTGAACTGAAAGATGTTGAGCCGGGTGATCTGACAAAGGTTGAGGAAGCGATGCGGACTTTTGCCAAAGAAAAGTACGATCTGATTATTGGTATCGGTTTTGCGAGTGCGCCGGCGGTGGAGGCAGTTGCGAAAGAATATAAAGATGTCAATTTTGCAATTGTTGATTCAGAAGTTAAACTGCCGAACGTGGTATCACTGAGCTTCAAAGAAGAAGAAGGCTCATTCCTCGTAGGTGCGATTGCCGCGATGCGTGCTAAAGATGTAAACGGCAAAAAAGTCGTCGGATTTATCGGCGGTATGGATATTCCGCTGATTCATAAATTTGAACAGGGCTACATGCAGGGAGCCAAAGCGGTTAATCCGAAAATTGAAGTTCTGGTAAACTATGTCGGTAATACCCCGACTGCATGGAACGACCCTGCGAAAGCAAAAGAAATTACCAATGCCCAGATTTCCAAAGGGGCGTCTGTTATTTACGCGGCGGCGGGCGGATCGGGCAACGGATTATTTGACACGGTGAAGGAACTGTCCGGCGGCAAGGCTTGTGCTCCCGATAATGCAAAGTGTGTCTATGCAATTGGGGTGGATTCCAACCAGAACTATATTGTTCCGGGCGTAGTGCTGACTTCCATGGTGAAGAAAGTGAACGTGGCTGTATATAACACTGTGAAAGCAGTTCAAAACAAGAAATTTGCAGGTAAAGCGAATAGCTTCGGACTTAAAGAAGGCGGTGTGGATTATGCTCTGGATGATAATAACAAGTCCCTGATTGATGCTAAAACCAAGGCCGCAGTTGATAAGTATAAGAAGGACATTATTGCCGGCAAGATTAAAGTAAAATCAACCCGCTAAATATCAGGGGGTATTAGATTTAGTGGTGGATACTACGGTGCCGGCGGTACGCTTTACCGCAGTCAATAAACAATTCGGCAGTTTTTATGCCAACCGCGACATCACATTTGACGTCCAACGTCAGTCTGTGCACGCGGTTATTGGAGAAAACGGAGCCGGTAAGTCCACCATTATGAAAATTCTGTTTGGGTTTTATCGGGCAGACAGCGGTCAGGTTGAAGTGTTCGGCCGTTCTGTCCGCCCTAAAGACCCAACCGATGCAATCACATTGGGAATTGGCATGGTACACCAGCATTTCATGCTCATTCCCAATATGACTGTAGCTGAAAACATTGTACTTGGTTTTGAGACGGTTTCTAAAACGGGCATGTTGGAACTGAAGAAGACGGCAGAACTTATCCGCAGTTTTTCTGAAAAATATAATATGCCGATTGACCCGTACGAAAGTGTAGAAAATCTGTCCGTCGGACAGAAACAGCGGGTGGAAATTATCAAGGCGCTCTATCGCGGTGCAGAGATTTTAATTCTGGACGAGCCGACCGCTGTACTCACACCCAACGAGGTCAGTGATTTTTTTGAAGTCCTCAAACGCCTGAAGGCTGAAGGCAAAACAATTATTCTGATTACGCATAAGCTGAACGAAGTGATGGCGGTGTCTGACCGTATCACAGTGATGCGTACCGGTAAAATTGTTGGTGAGACGGACACAAAAGATACCTCGTCCGAGGCATTAGCACGCATGATGGTTGGGCGTGATGTGCTGTTAGAAATTCCTGAAAAATCTGAACCCCATGAGCGGCGTGTGCTGGAAATTTCCGGACTGTCTGCTTCGATGCTTACTGATTACGCCCTCAAAAATATCAGTCTTCATATCCGCGAAGGTGAAATTTTAGGAATTGCCGGTGTATCGGGCAACGGGCAAACTACATTGGAAGAGGTTATCAACGGAAGCATTACGCCGACGGCGGGCAGAATTACTCTTAACGGCGAGGATATTTCAACGCTTTCTGTCCGTGAACGCAAAGAACATAAAATCGTTCATGTTCCCTCTGATCGGGAAAAACACGATTTATCGGGCGGTTTTCCAATCGTGAAAATCTATACGTGGGGTATCATTTTATGGATTTCTTTTCCGATTCAAACGGATTTCTGCGCAAAAAAAATATTGAAGATTTTGCCAAAACCGCGATGAAGACATTTGATGTCCGCCCACCTATTCCGAACGCATTGACCGGGGGGGCTTTCCGGCGGCAATAAACAAAAGCTTATACTCGCGCGGGAATTTAGTCATGACCCGGCGTTTCTGATAGTTGCAGAACCTACGCGCGGCGTGGACATCGGTGCAATTGAGTATATCCGCAAGTATCTGATTAAACTGAAATCAGAGGGCAAAGCGATTATACTCATTTCGTCCGATCTGGACGAGATTTGTGCCCTGTCCGACAGAGCCTGTGTTATATATAAAGGACAGATTACCGGCTATTTTGACCCCAATCATATGAATCCGGAGCAGGTGGGACTTCTGATGAGCGGAGGCAGGGCCGCTTAAGTAAGCCTTTTTGCGCATGTATTTTGACTGTAAGCTGTTCTTTTGCATATAAATCTTCACGGTAAGGTTAATCTGAAGTATAAAATCTGTTAAAACACATGATACAGGGACTTCATGAAAAATCACTGACCGGCAGAGTGGCTGTGGTTACCGGTTCTTTTTCCGGCATCGGGTTGAGCATTGCACACCGTTTGGCATCTGCGGGCGCAACGCCTGTTCTGCACGGGCTGGCGGATGACGATACAGTCAGGAAAATTCAGGCGGATTTCAAATCCCGCTACGGAACTGATTGTATGGCTGACCGTTGCGATTTGCGCATTCCGTCAGAATTGAAGTTTTCTGCCGTCGCATTATGGATACTTACGGCGGTGCAGATATACTTGTAAACAATGCCGGTATCCAATATATTGCACCGGTTCAGGATTTTCCGCCCGAGAAATGGCAGGAAATTATTGCTGTCAATCTGTCGGCGGCGTTTATGATGACACATTATTTGTTGCCCGCTATGCAGGCAAAGCAGTGGGGACGGGTCGTTAATATTGCATCTGTACACGGGTTGGTGGCGTCCGTGAATAAATCGGCTTATGTATCGGCAAAACACGGACTGATTGGCTTTACCAAAGCAGCGGCACTGGAGAATGCGGCTTCGGGTATTACTGTGAATGCGGTGTGTCCGGGTTGGGTTGAAACTGAGCTGATTAAGCATCAGTATAAAACACTTGCAGAAAAGCGCGGCATTTCTGTAGAAGACGGTAAGCAGGAACTGATTCGTGAAAAACAGCCCAACCTGCGTTTTATCAGTCCGGATCAATTAGCGGATATTGTGCTGTTTATGTGTTCAGACAGTGCCGCAGGTATTACCGGCAGTTCCTATACGGTAGACGGCGGGTGGACTGCCCAGTAAATCTTTGGTTCGTATGTTCGCCCATATAAAAAATTTCATTTTCATTACCCCCATGCGACATTATTCCTGTCCAATTCAGTCTGATATATTATTTTAATACCGGCATGAAAGTAACTCTCGTTGGTGGCGGCATTATCGGGTTGTGTACCGCCTATTACCTGAAGGAGGCGGGCTACGACGTGAGCCTGTATGATGATACGGTGATCGAAAAAGGGACTTCACATGGTAACATGGGTTATATTTCACCTTCGCATGTGGAGCCGCTGGCGAACCCGTATAAATTGGCGCAGGGGTTGAAGTGGATGTTTAATTCTTCCAGTCCGTTTTATATCCGCCCGTCAATTTATAGTCAGTTGGGGCATTGGCTGTTAAGATTTCTGGCGTCCTGCCGTCCGGATACTCTCCGCATCCGGGCAAAAGCATTGGGCATGCTTAATGATCTCTCACTGGCTGAATATAAAATTCTGGAGAAAAAACTCGGCAGCTTCACTATTCAGAAGAAAGGGCTGTTTATGCTGACCTGTCTGGAAAAAGAAATGGAGAAGCTGGAAAAAGAACAGCAGTTTGCCGCAGAATTTGGGCAACTGTCTTCGTTGATCTCTGCGCGGGATATAGCCCGGCTTGATCCTAATCTGAAATCACGCGCAGTCGGCGGACTTTACTTTGCAGAAGATTGTCACATAGACCCCTCTGAATTTATGAGTGCCATGAAATCTCACCTGCTCAACAACGGGGTGGAAATTCATGAAAATTCACCTGTCCGCCGGATTGAAACTGCGCAGGAATCTGTATCTGCGCTTTATACCGACAGCGAAACAATTAAATCAGACGTCTGTATCATTACGGCGGGGGTCGTGGTCTGCCGGTATGCTTTCCAAGCTTAGAAAAAAGGCTGTGTCTTTTACCGGCAAAAGGGTACAGCGTTACGCTTCCTGCTCCTGCGGACAATTTTACGGTGCCGTATATTATTACAGAAAAATCTGTCGCGGCAACTCCGTTAGGTACGCAGGTACGCTTTGGCAGTACGCTGGAACTGGGCAAACATGACAATCGGATTATGGCAAAACGCGTAAATGCGATTACGCAGGCGGTGCGTGATTTTATGCCGGAGTATTCCCTGCCTGATATTCAGCCGGCTGATTATTGGTATGGCTACCGCCCGTGTTCGTTTGACGGGTTACCGTTTATCGGTAAAATCGCAGGACTGAATAATCTGTATATCGCTGCCGGGCACGGGATGCTGGGTGTTACGCAGGCAACCGGCACCGGTAAACTGCTGACTGAGATAATTGCCGGGCACTCCAATTACGAAAATATTAAACCGTTTGACCCGCAGCGTTAAATCCCGGCAATCATCCGCTGTCGTTTAAACCTGCGCCTGATGATACCTTAACCGTCCAAAAAGTACGGCTAAGGTATTATCACCGACTGCATATATTATGAGTGAAAACCGGCGGGGATGTCTGTTATAAAGACAGGCGCCTTATAGACTTGACAGACACCGGGCGGGATGTTATATTAATATCTGTATTTTTTGACCGGACACCTAACTACTGTACTCAACTTTTTTTTACCCGGAGGATAACATGACCCAAACTCATTCGTCTGCTTTTAATGTCAGTTCTGTTCCTGTTCTTTCAAACATAATACGGCTGTGCGTTTTGGCGGTTATTAGCCTCTCATTCCTTTCCTGCGGAGAACCTCCAGAGGAGGAAGTATCTCCCTCGGACCTGGTACGGTCATGGACTGAAGTAACCAATGGAGCCGCTTTTTCCGCCCGGAACGCTCACACTTCCGCGGTGTTTGGCGGTGAACTGTGGGTCATCGGCGGCTTTGACAGCTCCTATAAGAACGATGTGTGGAAAAGCACAGACGGCAAGAACTGGAATAAGGTAACCACAGCCGGTACTTTTTTTCCGCACGGCGTTCTCATACTTCCGCGGTGTTTAGGGGTAAGAACGATACCCAAGATGCGCTGTGGGTCATCGGCGGCTATGACGCGATACGAAAGAACGATGTGTGGAAAAGCACCGACGGCAGTAACTGGACACAGGTAACCACAACCGGTACTGTCGTCGACGGCACTTTTTTTTCCCCACGGTATAGTCATACTTCCGCGGTGTTTGATAATGCCCTGTGGGTCATCGGCGGCAGGGACGGTTCCTATAAGAACGATGTGTGGAAAAGCACCGACGGCATTAACTGGACACGGGTAACCGCCGCTGCCGGTTTTACCGGACGGGAGAGTCATACTGCCACGGTGTTTGGCGGCGCGCTGTGGATTATCGGCGGCAATGACGGTTCCTTTAAGAATGATGTGTGGAAAAGCACCGACGGCAAGTACCTGGACAAAGTAAAAGACAGCATGCCGACGGCAGTTTTTCCGGACCGGGAGAGTCATACTCCGCGGTGTTTGACAATGCGCTGTGGATTATCGGCGGCAATGACGGTTCCTTAGAACGATGTGTGGAAAAGCACCGACGGTATTACCTGACTGAAGTAACATCCGCCCGCCGGTTTTTCCCGCACGGTACGGTCATACAGTGCTGTATTTAATAATGCGCTGTGGGTCATCGGCGGCACTGACAACCTCTATCATAAGAACGATGTGTGGAAATATCAGTGACGCCCGCCGTCCCTCCCCGCGAGGCCGGTTTGAGCGGCTGAACAGTGTACGGATATATCGCTGACACCTGACCATTTAGTCCTCCGGTGTCCTGCTGACCCGCCGGCCATACGCTGATAAAGCATTTTCTGTGTGCCGTTTGGCTTGAATAAAATAACCGGAGCGGGTATTTATGAATGAATGCCCCCTGAAAAACGGAGTTCCAAAAATCACATTCGTTTTACCTAACCGTCCCCAAAAAGTACGGTTAAGGTAATTAATTATCGGGGAACTTTGACGTTATCTTCGTGGTAATTCCCCTGCTCTGCTGTCATATGGCAGGCGGCGCAGTTGCCGAGGGTTTTTACCTTCGGGTTGTTTTTGAGTTCTGCCGCTGAAAAATCATCGTGTTTTCTGATGATGTAAGAAAGTTCACTGATTTTCAGCGGTGCATCGCCGGCTTTGACTGATTTGAGGATAGCGGAGGTTACCTTGCTGTTACCAACATTTTCTGCCGCATTTGCCTGCATATACTTAAGCAGTTCTTGTTTGGTAGTGGCATCATAATCCAATTCCTCACCAAAGTGATCGGCCAGTTCTTTATCTGACATCATCCGTTGCCATGAGCGTGCCGGTAAAAGCGCAGCCTTATACGAAAATTGGCACTCTCCGCATTCCTTTTTGAATACCGCATTAGTCGTTGCCGGTACCGCTTCACTGCTTCCGCTGAAAAAGCCTTTTTTAACCTGATTTTTTTCACGATAATTTTCGTAGCCTTCATCTTCGTCATCGTCACTGTAAATAACTGCTGTGCTGACTGCAATCAATGCAAGTACAGTCAATAAATAAATCAGTTTTTTCATGATACTCCTTCAATTTGAGTGTTAGTTTTGGCTTAAGTATAATAAAAAGTCCCCCTTTTCCTGCGCCGTACATTCGCGTCCCCATGTCCATTTGCAGTTGCGCTTGAACCATTTTTCAATAAAATTTATATCTGTATAGCGTTGGGGATTGGCTTTGGCGGACATCGGGTCAATCGCCTTGCCGGTGTCTGCGCGCTTCCCGACTTTGGTCAGGTCTGTCATATGGCAGGTTGCGCAGGTACGCTTTTCACCGTCAACGGTGAATTCCTGCGTCCACATTTGTTTCCCTTTTTCCGCGCTGAAGTTTTTAGCCCCTTGTGCTTCGTATGATTTCAGGGCGGTTTTGACGGTTTTGTCGTCTGCCGAGAGCGGAAGAATAATGACTGTCATGGCTGACAGCAAAAGAATTTTTTTCATAAATTTTTAGCGGTGTTGAAAGTTAAAAGTTAAGGTGCCGGGTAAAATAGGTTATTTGTGTATTTTGCGTTTCAGTTTATAGCCGGTGATCATCGGTTTAATCAGGTTTTCACGGTGTATCAGGCTGGAAGTGAGCGACCCGGCTATGTGCAGTCCGATAAACACCATTAAAATGCGAAACAGAACTTCGTGGGTCTCTTTAAATAACTTACTGAATCCGTCCGGAAAATATGATGAAAGCATTGCTGCCGGTCCGCTGTAATCCACATAAGCGTATACGGCAACACCCGAGAGCAGCACAGCACTCATCAGCAGGATAAGTGCGATAATCATATAGGCCCCGCCGGATTATGTCCGTCATAGTGTTTGGGGGTGCGCCGGACAAGTGAGTACAGATAGCCAAAACACTCACTCGGACGAAAGCGGAGTGCGCCGAGCCGCGCATATCCTTTGCCGGTCAGCGCATGAAAAATCCGCAGGACAATCATAACCGCCAGAAAATAACCGATGTATGCATGCAGGTCTTTCGCGTTCAGTTCTGCGGAAACATACTCACCAATAATCCCGGCAATCAGGCTGAAGTGGAAAAAACGGATAAATCCGTTCCACACATATAATTTTTGAGTATCAGTCATATGATTTCAGTGAATGGTTAAGAAATCTGATTAAACTGTACAAAAAAATTAACTTTTTGTTTGTGGAGAGAATGTGAAGATTAAAATGTATGCTTAATTCTGTTGCGGCACTGTGTTTTTCCGGTGAAATTGATTACACCCCCAAAATCGGATACGCTTTTTATTCATCAGAATAATGGGTTTTGCAGTATTTTCACCTAAACCATTTAAGGAATTTTATGCTGTGATGAATAAGGAGGCAGACACGCTTAACACGGCACAGCAGGAGGCGGTGATGCTCGGGAACCGGCACGCGCTGATTATTGCCGGGGCAGGGAGCGGCAAAACTAAGACGCTTACCCACCGCATCGCCTATCTGCTGGCAAAAAAACACGTCCGCCCGCAGGAACTGCTCGCCCTGACCTTCACAAATAAGGCGGCGGCTGAAATGCGCGAACGCCTGCGTAAACTGGTTCCTGAGGCTGAAAATGTTGTCATGTCTACTTTCCACGGCTTTTGTCTGGGTTTTCTGAAAAAGCACGGGACACTTGTCGGACTGCGCAGTAATTTTATTATATATGACGCGTCCTGATCAGGAAGAGACAGCAACGGAGATATATACCGAACTCGGGCTGAAGGAATTTGGGCTTTTTACCCCGAAGGATGCACTGGCAGCGGTTTCGCGCGCCAAAAATACCGGCAAAACCCTGCAGGATTTTGAAGCTGCCCGGCAAAACCTGCGAGAACAGCTTTTGGGAAAATTTTTTGCTGCCTATACGGAACGTCTGAGCCTGCGAAACGTTGTTGATTTTGATGATTTGCTGCTGCTGACGCTGGCTGCACTTAAACAGTACGGAGAGCGCATTAAAGACACGTACGCCTATGTACTCGTGGATGAGTATCAGGATACCAATCCGGTGCAGTACGATCTGCTCCGGATATTTGCCGCCCGCGGTGCCAAGCTGTTTGCCGTGGGGGATGACGATCAGTCGATTTATGCGTGGCGCGGTGCGGATATTCAGAATATCCTTAACTTTCGCAGGGATTTTCCGGACAGTCAGGTTATTACACTGACGCAGAATTATCGTTCTTTCGCGGGACTTTTGAATTTAGCCAATGCCGTTATCAGTCAAAATAGAGGGCGGTTCGGTAAAAATCTGGTATCAGCGGTACCCGGAGATGCCAAACCGGTGCTGTATGAAGCTCAGAATGAAGAAGATGAGATGGCGGTCATTCTGCAATATGCGGACTCATGGCGGCGTAAGTATAAACTGAACTGGTCTTCTGTTGCATTTATATACCGTTCCAACCACCACAGCCGTCGCATAGAGGAAGCACTGCGTAATGAGAGCATCCCGTACCGCCTTATCGGCGGCACGCATTTTTTTGCACGGGAGGAAATTAAAACGGCACTTGCTTATCTGCGGCTTATCGCAACCCGTCCGATGATTTGAGTTTTCACCGCGCATCCGGATTTCCCTGCGCGCGGAATTGGGACAGCAACACTGAAAAAACTCACGGAGACGGCTTTCGGTATGAAAAGCGGGCTGTTTGACGCTATCCCTTATATGCCGCAGACAGCAAAATCTTCTGTGCAGGCACTGTATGCGTTTCATGATTTGATCACCTCGGCAGCGGATGAATTTCAACGCTTACCTCTGTCGCAGGCAGCGAAAAATTTATACAGAAAAATTGGGCTGGAGCAGGCCATCGGTCAATCTGCGCAGAGTGAAGAAGTTGCCGAACGTAAAATTAAAAATTTTCATGAACTTATCCAGTCTCTGTATACTTTTGAGCGACGGGGTGCGCAGGATCCGCTCGCGGCATTTTTGGATTACGTTATGCTTTTTCAGATGCAGGATGAAACCGATACAACAGATAATAAATCTGTTCTGCTGACCGCACACAGTGCGAAAGGACTGGAGTTTGACTGTGTCTGTCTTTGCGGGCTGACAGATGAGAGTTTTCCCAATCCCCGCGCGGTAGATGAAGGTTCAGTGGAGGAAGAACGCCGGTTATTTTATGTGGCAATGACCCGCGCACGGCGGATGCTGCTGCTGAGCTATCCGCGCCGCCGCACGGTATACGGCAAAACCAAGCCGGTGTCGCCCAGTCGTTTTTTTGAAAATATACCCGAGTCCCTATTTGCGCGTAACACGAATGCTGTCCGTCTTACGTCAGACGAGCGTGAGCAGCAGCGAATATCTGACCGTGAAAATTTCTTCAGGCAGTTCAATCTCAACCCAAATAATCCTTAACCGGGCGAAACATTCGGAATTATAATTACTTGTCAGTTTGGTATTGCTGTTAAAGCCGGATAAAACTAAACTAAACTGTATTTTAATTACCTGCACCCGTAAACTTAAAATATGCCGGCGCCGACTGATAAAATCATCCCGTTCGCTGATATTGGCCGACTGTGCCAAGGTTTCAGAACAGACGGTAAGAAAATTGTCTTCACCAATGGGTGCTTTGATTTGTTGCACGTAGGGCATCTGCGCTATCTGTACGCTGCTTCACAGAAAGGGGATGTGCTGATCGTGGGTGTCAACAGTGATGACTCGGTTAGGCGGCTAAAGGGATCCAAACGTCCGATTATCAGTGAATATAAGCGGATGGAGATGCTGTGCGGGTTTTATTGTGTGACGCACACCGTTTTGTTTGGTGAAGACACCCCGGAAAATCTGATTAAAGAAATCAGACCGGACGTGTTGACCAAAGGAGCAGACTGGGGAATTGACAATATTGTCGGCGCAGATTTTGTCCGATCTTATGGCGGTGAGGTTTCGGCAGTGACGTTTGTGGAGGGGGAAGGGACTTCGGCCATGATTGAGCGGATTGTCAGTCGGTATAAATAGGAGGCAGGTATGGCTCCGGTCGTGAGGAGAAGTCGTCAAAGACCCGCATTGAGTGCAGAAAATGCAGGTATTTTTATATCACGTGGGATAATGCGATGCCTTACGGGTGCCGTGCATACGGGTTTAAGACGCATATTATGCCTGCGCTGGAGGTGTTCCGCAGTTCCTGCAAACCCTGTCAGGTTTTTGCAGACAAAACACCGTCTGTTTAGCTGTTTTTTTTAATATGTAATACCCACTCTCAAAGAGGAATTATGGCAGACTGTGCAAATGACGGTTCAGAAAGGGCAATTGCCGATTCCTTCCTTGACGGGCAAATTAACGATCCCTTTACACATCTCGGACTGCATACAAAAGGGAACGGAGCGATCATCCGCGCATTTCTGCCCGATATGCAGAGCGTTTTTCCGGTCCGCCCGGCAGACGCAAAACCGCTTCCGGTTGAAATAATTTATGCCGGTAATGGATTTTATACGTGGTATTCGAATAAACCGCTGACGGTTCCCTACGGATTTCGCTGTCTCCCCAATCAAAATAAAACCGATAAAGATCACACTGATAAAGCAGCTTATATCATTACAGACCCTTATCAGTTTCAGCCGCCGCGCGATGAATATATGATTCATCTGTGGAATCACGGAGAGCTTGCGGAAGCGTGGAAATATTTGGGAGTGCTTCCCTATACCATTGATGGTACTGAAGGATTTTTGTTTCGTGTATGGGCTCCGAATGCGCGATCTGTATCAGTTACCGGTGATTTTAACGGTTGGCACCCTCTTCGGCATTTGATGAAGCCCGACCCGAGTTCCGGTATCTGGAGCCTGTTTATCCCCGCGCTCGGTTCTTATACCGTTTATAAATACTGTATCAAAAGCAAGTCAGGTGAATTGCTCTATAAAGCAGACCCCTATGCGCGTCTGCACCGGCACCCGCCGGAGACCGGATCATTTACCTACCGCGAGCAGGAAGTTGTTTGGACAGATGATGACTGGATGGCGCAGCGCGCCGCAAAACAACACTCTCAAGCCCCTGTTTCTGTCTATGAAATCCACGCCGGTTCATGGAAAAAGAAAGACGGGCGTCTGATGAGTTATTATGAAATGGAGACGGAGTTGGTGCCGTATGTGAAAGAGATGGGTTTTACTCACGTGGAGTTTATGCCGCTCTGCGAACATCCGTTTGACGGGTCATGGGGCTATCAGACGCTCGGCTATTTTGCCCCAACGGTGCGTTACGGAACGCCGGAACAGCTCAAATATATGATTAATGCCTTTCACCGGGAAGGGATTGGCGTCATTTTGGATTGGGTGCCGGCACACTTTCCGGCGGATGAACACGGACTTATCCGCTTTGACGGCAGTGCGCTTTACGAATATGAAGATACGCGCAAAGGCTTCCAGCCCGAATGGAAATCACTGGTATTTAACTACGAACGCTATGAGGTGATTAATTTCCTCACGAGCAGTTTCATGTTTTGGCAGAAGGAGTTTCATTTTGACGGTATTCGTGTAGATGCGGTCACGTCCATGACATATCTGAGTTTTGCCCGCAATCCGGGTGAATGGGAACCGAACCGGCAGGGCGGATCGGATAATCTGGAGGCTCTGGACTTACTCAGAAATATCAACGCCCGCATGAAAAAAGAAGTTCCCGGCGCGATTGTGGTGGCGGAAGAATCCACTCTGCGGCAACATATCACCCGTCCTGTGACAGAAAACGGTCTGGGTTTTGATTATACGTGGAATTTGGGCTGGATGAACGACACACTGAAGTATGTGAAGTATGATCCTATGTACCGCGGACAACAGCATCACGTGATTACACACTGTGCGGACTATATCTATACCGAGCAGTTTATCCTGCCCCTGAGCCATGATGAGGTGGTACATTGTAAAAGTGCGCTGGCGGGTAAAATGCCCGGTTCCCCGGAGCAGAAAATTGCCGGGCTTCGTGTATATTACGGGTTTATGTGGACGTTTCCCGGTAAAAAACTGCTGTTTATGGGCGGAGAGATTGCCCAATGGTCAGAATGGAATTACAAAGGCGAGTCGGAATGGCACCTGCTGAGTTATGCTTCTCATCGTGGGGTGCAGAATTTGGTCGGTGCGCTGAATCGGTTGTATCGCGCCACACCGGCACTGTATGAAGGAGACGGTGATCCGGCCGGTTTTGCGTGGATTAAGAAAGATGATGCCAATGAATCCGTTTATGCTTACAGACGTATCGCCCTGACACCGGGAACAGGTGCAGATGTCATTACAGTATGTAACTTTTCGGGTAATTTCTATAATTTAAGGCTCGGTGTACAAGAAGCCGGTAAATACCGTATTTTGCTGAATACGGATGACAGAGCATTTGGGGGAAATTCATCGGTAAATCAGTCTGATATTTTGTCTGAAGCGGTGTCATGGGATAACTGCTTTCACTCAATTATCGTTCCTGTCAGTCCGCTTACTACGGTTATTCTGCAAAAAAGCTGATCGGGTTGGCATACCAATGAATTTAGATGAATGCGGTTGCCGGAAACATGATTTTAGCGGTATAATACACGATATTTGTAATGCAGTATCAGGTACCGCCCAATTATGATGCAGTCCGGATTAACTGTTTTGCCTTCAGTCATGACACAGCCGTTGCCGCCGTTTATCCAAATCGCGGAGCATATTCAGGAAGCCCTGTATAAAAACCTGCCGGTTGTTGCGCTGGAAAGCGCGGTTATATCGCACGGGATGCCTTACCCGGAAAACCGCGTGACCGCCCTGATGACGGAAAAGATTATTCGTACCGCCGGAGCCGTACCGGCAACAATTGCCGTGATTGACGGCGTGATTAAGGTCGGACTTACCGCCGGCGAAATGGACCGGCTGGCGCAGGATAAAAATACTCTCAAACTCTCATCCAGAGATGTTTTATACGCGGCAGCCAACCGGCTGACAGGAGGGACAACAGTTGCCGGTACGCTGTATGTATGCCGCACGGTGGGCATCCGCTTTTTTGTGGCCGGTGGTATCGGCGGTGTAAACCACCGCCCCGAGCATAAGTTTGATATTTCTGCCGATCTGCTCGAGATGTCTCGCAGTCCGGTGGTGGTCATCAGTTCCGGATGTAAGCCCATTCCGGATGTTTCTAAAACGTTGGAGTATCTGGAAACCCTGTGTGTCCCGGTGTTTGGAATTTTTTTCAGATGAGTTTCCCGCGTTCTTCAGCAGAAAGAGCGGATGCAAAATTCCGTATCATTTTGGTGACATAGATTCACTGGCAAAAACAGTTCACACATATAATACAGGCGGGTATCCCGGAGGCATTCTGATAGCCAATCCCATTCCGGAAGAATTTGCGCAGGACAGAGATGTCATAGATGCCATAATTGATCGTGCAATTGATGCTGCAGCAGAAGAAGGTATTTCCGGTAAAGACTTAACACCGTATCTGCTGAAAAAAATTAATACAGATACGGAGGGAGAAAGCCTAAATGCTAATATTGCCCTGATTCGGCATAATGCAGACATCGGCGCACAGCTTGCAGCACGCTGTTATCAGCTTGAGACATCCGCACAAAAATGAAAGAATTTGCCAAACCCAGAAATTATCAGACTTCTTCGCGCCGGCAGTACAGCCCGCAGGAGAAAGCGGTTGCGCGGATGATTGGGGTCATCGTCGCTTTTTTCTTTGTTGCATTGGCACTGGTGGCCCAGAATATCAGTTATACCGCGCAGGAAAATAAGGTGCGTGATTTGATTACCCGAAAAACAAATCTGGATATGGACATTGCACCGTATATTATTCAGGAAAATACACTGGTTAAACTTTCAGGTGTGGAAGATTATGCCCGGAGCAGTCTAAATATGGATTTTCCCAATGAAGAGCGTATTAAAAAAATTATTATTGGTGATGATTAATTCCCGGCTGTTTACCGGGGCGGGATTTTACCGGTCAAATACAGTGTAATTTCTTTATGAAAAAAATACTGAAATATACCGGTGTTACCTGCGCTTGGATTACAGGTGTGGTTCTGGGAATTATTGTGCTGGCACTGGTGATTATTAATCTGATTAATATCGGCAGTTACCGCAGTGAGATTGAAAAAATTGCGGCTGACAGCGGGGTCAAACTGAAATTGGAGGGAGATATATCCCACTCGGTTATGCACCGTATCTCTCTGGAGCTGGATGATGTCGTTATCTATGAAAGTACGCAGGACGGTGCGCCTGAATTTGTCCGCGTAAAGAAACTGCGGGTTAGTATTAGCCCGTTTGCGCTGCTGACAAGCAAAACGGTGCATATTAACCGTGCGGTGCTGACAGATACAACCGTCACAAACCGCATTTATGCAGACGGTTCAAGTACCATCAGTCGTTTTACGGGCGGACTTCCCAAATCCCCGCCTCCACCGCCAAATCCCAATCCGATTGATATTTTTGCATATAATTTACAGGCGGATGAACTGAATATTGAAAATATTGCGTTTCGTAATATCAATCTGCCCCGGAAACAGGAATTTACTGCTTCAGGTGTTACCCTTCGTGCGTCTGATGTTAATCTTGACCGTAACAGTGTCCTGCGGTTGTCGTTTAATACGCAGATAACCAATAACGGCAAGCCTGAACTGATATTTGATGCGGTATTGTCAACACAGTTTCGGCTTAACCGTACGGAACGTATTTTCACCGCTGAAAACTTTACATTTGACGGCGAGCTTACCTATAAAGGCTTTGACCGGCAGAAAATCAATTTAAATATACCTGCGGCAGAGTTTAATATTAATGCGCTTGCATTGAAACCGACGCAGGCGGGGTTTAGTATTGGTGATATGCTTTCGGGTACATTATATGCGGAAGGTACATTTAAGAACGATACGGCAGCAAAATTTAAATTACAAACAGATATACCGGACGCCAAACCTCTTCTGCAAAAAGCAACCGGGAAGGCTTATAAGTCCCGGACACCGTTGCCGTTGTTGTTAGGTGTAGAGGGTAGTTTTGCCAAGCAAACCCTGTCAGTCAAATTTGTCAGTCTGGAGTCGGGCAGTACGTCTGTTCGTATTCAGCCGATCAGTTTTAATGTGCAGGATAAGACTTACCGTGCATCACTGAACATCACTTCACGTAATCTCAAACAGATTTTGGACAGCGTGGATATGAATCTGCTCCGGGATAATATCCGCATTGATTTGAAGTCTGATTTCAAAGGTGATATTGAACACGGGCAACATAAGGCAACTCTTAACGGCAGTGCAGATGAATTAAATCTCAGGCTGGATGCTTCTTCCAAAGGTACAGATAATAAAAATCTTGCACTGGCGTTAGGGATGGAAGTAGTTTCCCCTGATGTGGTAAAGCTTCTGAAGAAAGTGAGTGCAGATGTTGGTTATCCGGCAAAAATTCCGTTGAAAACCACACTGAAAACAGAAGTACAACTGACAGACGATCAGGTTAATCTCAATCAGTTTCGTTTTGAACTGAACGATAATTTTTTTGATTACCGCATCAGGTAAGGTCAATGATTATAAAACAGACATGAGTTACAGTCTGGATATGAAAAGTTCATTTAAAGACCTTAAACGGCTTATTGCGCTGTTTACGTCCGGGCGGGTTAATTTTGAACCGGAAGCACTGGAAAACATAACCCTTGCAGTGGGGGTGTCCGGAAGCAAGAAATTGCTGAAAGTATCGCGTTTTGCGCTTCAGAATCGTGATATTGATCTGAATGCAGAAACAACGGTGCAGTTTAGTCCGCTCAATATACAGGCATCCGTAAAGAGCGAACACCTGCGCGTTGATTCGTTTATCCCGTTGCCGGTGAAACAAAACACGGCTAAAGACTCTTTGTCTGTAAAGACAAAAAAAATCCCACCTGAAGAGGATGCCGCGGTTAAAGATGTATCCGGAGTTGCGGACACAAGTGATGCTGCTGTTAAATCGCCTCCGTTGTATACGTTGGATAAGCAGGGTAATATTGTGCTGTCCCGTCTCCCATTAGCGGAGTTGCTGACGATTCCGGATATGTCAGTCAGAGCAGATATTGATATGACCGGCATCCGCTACCGCCGGCATGAGAGCATGCGTTTCAGCAGTCTTATTCGGGTTGAACCTAAAACGCAGATTGTGGCGGAAATCGTTGCCGGATATAAAAAATATGCCGATGTATCTGTTAAAATGGATGCCCGGCGTGATGATAAAGCAGTAAAACTGAATACAGATATTCTTGCGGATGTGTCTCTGAGTAAAGAAATGGGGGAAGACATACCGGCGGAAGGAAAAATCAGTTTGAAAACATCTTTAAACTCGGAAGGAGACACACTCATTGAGTTTTGGGATAAACTGAAACTCAATACAGATATAAATCTTATCGGCATTCGTTATCAGGGTGATCCTTTACCCGAGCCTGTCATGCTGGATGGACGCGCGCAGATAAAGATGGCTGACAAAATTTTCACAGCGCAGTTAAGCGGGCTGAATATCCGCAATACAAAACCGGACGTTGATGCAGAAGCACTGCGCGCGTCCGTTGGTAATATGAAAATGTCTGTTTCGCTGGATCAGATACTCAATCGTGAGGTTGATATTCGCGAATTGGTTGTGCAGGATACAAATATACGGTTGTATCAAAACCGGCAGGGCTGCCCGCGCATCATTTCGTCTGTGCCTGATGCAAATAATGCCTCTGTGGATAAGGGTGCAACGCAGGATACGCCGTCCGTTAACTCGGCAGCCGATAAGAAACCGGCACAATCCGGGGCAAGATCAGAGCCGCCACTGAAGAAAATTTCTCTTAATGTGCTTAAGATTACCAACACGCGTTTTGCATTCGCAGATTTAAGTGCAGATACGGATATATCGGCGGATACAGCAGAAATATCTGTCGCCTTGCCGCAGGTGAATTTATTCGCTGACGGACTTTCTGCCGACAGTTTTAATTTTGTGCTTAAACAGGTCCGCATGGGACGGCAACTCAAAAAACAATCTGATGTTGCTTTCAGCAATGACGAAGTTGCTTTAAATACTTCGAACCTCCGCTTGAATTATGCCCCCTTTATAGTTTGGTTAGGTGAACTGAAAGTTGACATCAGGCAGGTCAAAGCAGATATGGTATCATCAGGGCAATTGCTGGCAGTGCCGTCATTGGGTATCCTTTTACAGGGAATGAATGCAGATATGCAGCGGCAGGCAGCGTATATCAAACTGTTCAGTCTGGATTTGCCGCAACTGAATGCAGAAACCAAAACCCAGACGTTGTCCGCAGAGAATTTTAATGTGAAACTGGATGCACTTGCGGTTGAGGAGTTTACCGATATAAACAAGATACGCGCCAAATCTGAACAGTTTATAATTCAGAATCAGACACTGACTGCAAAAACTAAAGCGGACGGGCGACGCAGCATCATTCGTGATGCACAGATTGATATTCGCATTCCGGAGGGGCTGGAGAAGGTTTACCCGTCTGTCAGCTTTTACGCGGAAGATTATGATGCTACGGCAGACAGTCCGCGCTATGCGGTATACGGGCATATTGGCGGCATTCTGGGTGCTTTGCCTGCTGATAATTACTATTACACAGACCTGACGGTTGGCGGCAGTGTGTTTGCCGCCGGTATTAATGAATTTGCCGAACCGTTTGCCGGCCGTATCAGTACCGCGTTTGACGGCAAAAAATCGCATATTATCATCCCGGAACTTTCTTTTGTGTTAGGCAGTCTCGCCCGATTGGATTCCAACGCCGATATTCTTTTTGCGGGGGGGATACTGAATTCAGCCGGAAAATTTGTAATTAACAGTCCTGATTTGCGCCCTCTGCTGAAATCCCAAGTCGGGACTCCGGAACATAAAATCCCACTGGATGTGGCACTGGATTTTAATTCACGTCTGACGGATAATAACCGAACGCACCTGACTGTGAAAAGCAGTATCCTGACAGTAGGTACAGCTGTATCCGGTCTTGATCTGTCCGCAAATATGTCTCAAAACTATACAGATATTAAGGGTACTCTGGACGTACATACATCCGGAGTGCGGTCTTTACTGAACAACCTGCCGGTAAAACCGCTGAATACTGCGGACAGCCGTGTAATTGATCGGATGCTGATTTCCTCGGTGTTTAATTACAAAAATAACACAGCCACGCTGGAAAAATTAAGAGCAGAAGCGGATGACATCCGCTTAAACGCTGACGGATACCACAATCTGGATACAGGCAAATCTGTAATTAATATCAGTGTGGCGAATATTGATATTGATCGCTATCTGCCTCCTGTGAAAGAAGAACAGCCTGAAGAAAAACCCGCAGAGATTAAGGAGCGCAAACCCGCAGAGTATCCCAAGACGCCCCTTCTGACGGATGAACTGAAGCGCTTAATTACCGAACAGGATGTCAGCGTTAATATCAGCCTGCGCGATCTCAAAGTAAAGAACATCCGTACGGAGCAGATTAAATTGCGTACGGTTGCCAAAGAAGGCATTATCCGCGTGATGCCGCTGGAGATTATTAACGGGGATGGCAGGCTGGAACTGACTGCTTTTGCAGATGTCAACCGTGAGATGTATAACACGGAATTAACCGGTAAAGATTTTCAGTTGGGTGATATTATCAATCCGCTGGTTAAGAAAGATTTTTTCAGCGGTAAATTCAATTCCCGCATTGCTTTGAAAACATCAGGAAACTCCGTTCACAATATGGTTTCAGGTTCTAACGGGGTGATTGATATTACAATGACGGAAGGGCAACTGCGGGGCTTCAATATTGATTATTACACCTGTGTGGGGCTGTCTGCGATTAGTTTTGAAATCCCGGACAAAGAAAAATTCCCGGCGGATACCGCATTCACTTATACCAATATTCAGGGTTATGTCCGCAACGGCAACGTGAAACTGTATGATGTATTTTCTGATCTGACTACTATTCAGATGGCCGCAAAAGGAGAAGCAGAGCTGATTGCGCAGACGTTTAAGGCAGACAGCTATGTCAGTATTATAGAGGCGAAGGAAAATTATTGTGAAGTGCAGGACGCTATTAAGCAATATACGCTGAAGATCAGCTGTGACGGCAAGATGTATGATCCGGGTATTGACACGTGCGCGCCGGATTATAACGCATTGGGGTCTCTGGTCTATAAAGGAGTGGCGGGTAAAACAGATCAGCTGTTGCGCCATTATCAGAAGCAGGTGGAAACGGTAACGTCAACTGTATCCGCACCACTCAAAGTACTGAGAGATTTCTTTGTCCGGTTTTTCAGAAAAATCGGAGGGATTTTCAGCGGAGATAATAAGCCTTCGCCGGAGTCCTCACCGCCGTCTGAAGTCATAAATCTTTACTTCAGGCGTGAAGATATTATTTCGTCTGCCCTGCCCCTGTGTAAAATAATTCGGCAAAAGTACCTGCAAAATTATCTGTGCGCGGCATGAAAGCCATGATTTTTGCGGCCGGGTTTGGTACCCGGATGAAGCCGCTGACACTCCGTACCCCTAAAGCACTGTTGCCGTATAAAGGGATTCCTGTCATCCGGCATATTATTTCTTTACTGCCTCCGGTTAAGGAGCTGGCAGTCAATACGCATTATCTGCATGACCGTGTTGCAGACTGGTTTGCGCAGAATGAATTTTCCTTTCCCGTCCGTCTGTATTACGAACCGGAAATTCTCGGGACAGGCGGCGGTTTGCATAATGCTTCACCAAGTCTGCGCGGCAGCGATTTTATTGTCTGGAACTGCGATATTCTGTGCGATTTAAATATTCCGCAACTGAGTGCCGGTTTTGGGCATGATGTGCCGGACGTCATATGATTCTGTTCAAACCGAACGGAACAGAGCTATCTGTTGTTTAACAGTGTCGGGCAGCTTTGCGGACATACAACCGAAGGGGATAAAAAAACTGCGTTAGCCCGGGGACATGTTGTACGGGCGTTTTGCGGGATTAGCTATTTCAGCCGCGCCGGGAGTGATTTTTTCTTTGAGAACCAACTCCGGCACTTTTCTGTAGTCGACTCGTGGCTGGAGATGAGCCACGCCGGACTCCGTGTTGCACTGTGTGATATCTCCGGGAACAGCTGGACAGATTTGGGAACGCCGGAAAACCTCCGCGCGGCGGAAGAGGCTCCCCTGCTCCGCTATTTGCAGTAAAGCGAATTTGATTTTTGGACTCCGTCTTTCGGGGGGCATTCATTCATAAATACCCGTTCCGGTTATCTTATTCAGCAAACGGCACACAGAAAATGCTTATCAGCGACAAAACCAGCGGGCCGGCAGGGTACCGCCGGAGCGACGGTTCAGGTGTTCAGGGATATTTCCACACATCGTTCAGTCTGTCGGAACTGGCACTGCCGCCGATCACCCACAGTGCATTCTTAAACACCGCTGCGGTAAAATAGTGGCGTCCGGAAAAACCGGCACCGGCGGTTACCTGTGTCCATGTCTTGCCGTCAGTACTTTTCCACACATCGTTCAGGAACTTGGAACCGCCATCGCCCCCCGATCACCCACAGTGCCTCATCAAACATCGTGGCAGTATGACCGTACCGTCCGGAAAAACTGCCGTCGTCGGTGCTGTCTTTTACTTTGTCCCAATTCTGCCCGTCGGTGCTTTTCCACACATCGTTCAGCCTGTTGAAACCGTCAATGCCGCCGATGACCCACAAAGCATCCCGGGTACCGTCCTTAAACACCGCGGTACTATGATCGAGCCGGACGGAAAAACCGGCGGCGGCTGTTACCTCTGTCCAGATGATGCCGTCGGTGCTTTTCCACACATCGTTATTTAGGGAACCGTCAATGCCGCCGATAACCCACAGCGCATTGTTAAACACCGCTACGGTATGTCCGTACCGTGGGGTAAAACCGGCGGCGGATGTTACCGGTATCCATGTTTTCCCGTCGGTGCTTTTCCACACATCGTTCAGCCTGTTGGAACCGTCATAGCCGCCAATGACCCACAGCGCATCTTGGGTATCGTCCTTACCCCTAAACACCGCCCCGGTATGATAGCTGCGTGCGGAAAAAAAAGTGCCGCTTGTGATTACCTCTGTCCAGGTGCTGCCGTCGGTGCTTTTCCACACATCGTTCAGCCTGGCGGAACCGTCATAGCCGCCAATGACCCACAGCTCACCGCCAAACACTGCGGAAGTATGGCCGGACCGTGCGGAAAAATTAGCGTTATCGGTTACCTTAGTCCATGAGGGTCCGTTACTGCCGCCCGAGCCGGAGGAACTACCCCCCCCCCCCCCCGAAGAACCGCCACAGGAAAGGAATGCAAGGCTTAAAACCGCCAGAACGCACAACCGTATTATGTTTGAAAGAACAGGAACAGAACCGGCATTAAAAGCAGATGAATGGGTTTGGATCATGTTATCCTCCGGGTAAAAATAAGGGGTTGATGTGTTCGCTCAAAAAATACAGATATTAATATAACATGCCGCCCGGTGTCTGTCAACTTCCAGGGGCGTTTTCAGTATCTGAAATTATTTGTGTCACTGTCGCCAGTACGCGGTCAGGTGTTATGCCGCGCAGGCAGGCTTTAAATTCAGGGTTGGTACACCGCTTTTTGCCGTTAGCACTGCACGGGCGGCAGGGCAGGGGAATATCCAGCAGTCTGCTTTTTGGCAGGCAGGGGGCGTAGCCGAATTCCTTAACAGTCGGACCAAACAGCACAACAGCGGGTGTACCCATCGCTTCGGCTAAATGACATGCGGCGGAGTCACTGCATATGACCGCGCGGCAATATTTCATTGCCAGTGCGGATTCTGCATAACTTAACTGCCCGGATAAATCTTTCAGCAGGGTCTGCCCCTTAAAATAATCTGTCAGTTCGCGGCAGGCGGGGTCTCCCTCTCCTCCAATCATTAAAGTTGTAATTCCTTTCCGGTGCAGATGTTCCATTACATCTCTGTAATAAGCCGTTTCCCATTTTTTGGTGTCATGGGCGGCTCCGGGCGCAACGGCAACTGCAATACCTTTTTGGATATGCTGAACTGCGAGGCGGTTTATCTTTTCGTGTGCAGACATATCAGGAAACAGCTCTGCCGCCGGATTAACCGGAACTTCCGGACTGACCGAAAAAATGCGTGCAACCAGCCGGTGATAGGCCTCGCGCTGACTGATATACGATGCGGGTGTTTTTTTGCACCATACCTGCCGGTCTCGCGGGAGGCTTCGTTTTCGTAGCGATATACCGCGCCGGTATAGCCGGTTATGCGCATCAGCAGCGTAATCAGTTTACTCCGTGTAGATTTATGAAAATCCAGTATATGGGTGTATTTTTCCCGGCGGAGTCCGGCGACAAGTTTTAGAAGCCCGTATTTTGTATTTCCGCGCCGGTTATAGCTGATGATGCAGTCAATATGAGGGTTTTTTTCAAAAAGCGGTACAAATTCCTGCGCGGTAAGAAAGGTTATGCGACAAGCCGGGCGGCGTTTTTTTATCTCACGGAATACTCCTGTCAGCAGAACTAAGTCTCCCAGCGATGAAAAACGGACAGCCAAAATATGTTCCATCAGGTGCATTCAGGTGAACTGATTGACAGTAAAGAGCAAAGCAGGGCTTATATAACAAAAAGAATGTTTTGGCGGCAGTCTGCGTTAAAAATATAACCTTAATTAATATACCGTTCCGCACCGGAAAGCAAACGGACTGCCGAAGGTCCGGTCCAAGCTGTGCGTGCCGCGATGTGATAAGAATGCTTTTGAGTATCAGCGGATAAGATAGCCCATAAATTGCATATCTTTTGGCAGACTTTTTAAGGGTTTCGTTCACTTTTACCGTATGTCCATGATTTATTGCAGATATACCCGGAAATTTATTCGTGCAGGCAGTGTGCATTTTTTGGCATCTGTGTTTCTGATGATGTTAATATTCAGTGCAGTTATTCCGCAACCGCTTTACGCACAGATTGCCGCAGCCCCTCTGGATCACTCCGGCGGATTATTTTTTAGTCCGGAACAACAGCATCCGGGCGTTCAGGGAAATTATGTTATGTTCCCGCCCTCTACTTATGTACTCTCGCCCCATGCGTCCGGCTGGCGTAAGTTTCAGTCGGTATTTTTATCGGGGAATTATCATTCAACCGATGCCAAACAGACATTTGAAGGTTCATCCGCACCGGCCGGGCGTAAGGACGGTAAAGATACCTATAACGATGGCGGGGTGGGCAGTACATTCATTATTAACCGGATTTTTTTTGTTGACCTGAACGGCAAATACAGCACCGGCGAGTATAAGGGATATACCGGACTGAATGAAGACTCAACGCTGACACGTACAGCTGCCGGGGGTAACCTGAATGGCGGCGTAAGGCTGTGGCAGATTTTATCGTTGGGAATCGGTTATGCGCAGGTTAATCACGAAACTACATTCAAGGTTAAAGGCAGTGATGACTACAAAGCCAGTACGTCTGAAGTGACGGTCAGTGCGGGATTATCACTCCGCTTGGGAAACTTTTTTATCGGCGGCGGGGGAGTTATGATACGCGCAAACGGATAATTGACCCCGCCGGCGTCAAAAGAAAATGCACTGACGGAAAATACATATAATAAAATATATGGTGGTGTGGGGCTTTCGATGGGGCATCCGCGGGATGCTGAACTGCACATTGAAGCCAATTACATCAGTATTCCCGAAACCACATCAACAGCCGTCTCGACATCCGGTACGGTAACAAAGTTTGAACGCCGTGCTTACACGGAGTATATTCTGAACACAGAAGTGATTTATTTTGATTTTTACTTCAGCATCCAGTATAAACAAGGACAGTTTGATGCGAAGAAGTCTGCAGATTATGAGTACGATATTTATAAAATATCTGCCTCTACAATTGGGATAGGGTATGTGCCGGCTAAGGGTTTTTTTCCTGACACTCAAAGGGGGTATCTATGAAGGTAAATACTCGGTGAAGCAGTTTACCAATTCAGAACTTCCGACGCCCTACACAGATACACGTACCGGATATATCGCCACGGGCGCGCTGGGCTTTTCGTTTTAGGTTAGCCTTTGCTGTTTTTACTGAACGCGGCGGGGCGGAATTATAAATGAAACGATAATGAAACGATACTGGATATTTTTTGCGCTTCGTCTGGCAGTTCCGCTTTTTTTGCTGACCCTCTTCCGTATTCTGCACCCTTTTATTTATCCCGAATACTGGCAGGATACATCGTCCGGAACATATCTGCTGAATATGTTTTACGGACTGCGCTTTGATCTGAGCGTCATCGGTAAACTGTTTTTTATTCCGGAAATTCTGTTGGTGCTGCTTGGACGGGCGTCAAATTTCAAACCGGTATATTACACCTTCTGCGCGGTTTATACGGTACTGACGATGGCGGTCGGGCATGTAGTATTTACGTCTCTGTATGTATTCAAAATCTACGGACGCCACATCACATTTGAGTACACCGCATTTTTTCACGAGTTTGCGAGTGTCTTCCGTGAGTCGGTAACCACACAAGCCCATATCTTCTTTCCGGCGGTTGGTTTGCTGTGTCTGATGGGATACGGGTCTTACCGGCTGTGGCGGGAGTTTTACCCGTTACCTTTCGGGTCATATAAATTTCATATCCCTTGGGCGGTTCTGTTGTTTGCGGTCGGACTGCTGATTGGCAGGGGCGGCTGGCAGGAAAAGCCGATCGTGGACAATTTTGCATTTGCGGACGGTACATATAAAACCGGATACATCCGACTCAATTCTGTATTTACTTTGCTGACCTACTACGGGCAAAAATCGGTACAGGAATATAATTTTATGGAGCAGGCAGACGCAGAGAGGATATTCAGAGAGCTGACCGATACCGAAAAAGTGATGTCTCTGCCCGGATACCCGATGACCAATCAGCTTAAGTACCCGGTTGCACCGTCCAAACCGTATAATTTTGTGTTTTTGATTATGGAAAGCTGGAGTGCGCCTTATATGGCTTCACTTACGCCGGAGAGCAAACGCCGCGCGGATTTTTATGCCCAGTTTGCGTCTGCTGAAGAGGGGCAGAAGGTTCTGGAGCGTTTGCCGCCGGACAATCCGTTTTTTTCGGGACTGACGCCGGCATTTGACAGACTCGCCGCGCAGGGCATTCTGTTTACCCGGTTTTATGCTGCCGGCAGTACTTCCATTGAAGGTATCATGGCAATGGTATCATCCCTTCAGCCGATGCGGGATTTTGAACTTGGACACTCGGGTATGATTCAAAATCGATTCAGCACTGTAAGCGGTCTTCTTAAAGAGTCGGGCTATAGCGGGTTGTTTGTGACGGGGCTTTTTGACGGTTCCAGCAATAACGATCGCATTATGTCGCTTGCGGGAATTGATAAGATCATCCAGAAATCATCATTTCCCGATGCGGACAAAATCAGCGACTCATGGGGCGTTTACGATATTCCCTCCGTTCAGCGGTTAAATGAGGAACTGAAGGCATTTCCCACGCCGTTTTTTGCATATTACATTTCGGTTACTTCGCATACGCCTTATCAGTTACCGGAAGATGCTCCGCAACCTATTCCTGATTTTGTTCTGAACTATGAGTTTATGAATGAAATCTATTATTCGGATAAGGCACTGGAGGTGTTTTTTGAAGCAGAGTCAAAATCTCCGCATTTTGCAGACACGATCTATATTATCACGGGTGACCACACCAATTTTGTGAAACCGGACCATCCGACCGATTACGGACATGTCCCTTTTTTAATCTATGCTCCGCATATCTTCAGGACGTCGCAACGGATAGATGCGCCTGCCGGACACGCAGATTTATTGCCTACGATCGCAGAATTAATCGGGTATCCGCGTCCGTTTTCAGCTGCAGGCGTATCTTTGCTTGACCGGGAACATCCCCGTTTTGCCTATAATTTTGGTAATTATTTCCGCTGGTTTGAGCCTAATAAAATGTTAGAGACGCAACGCGATTTAAGCGAACTCGGGCGAAACTGTGATTTTACAGCCGGTGACTGTAAACCGCTTTCTGCGGAAGAGACAGCGTATTATTATAAGCGTTTTCGGGCTTACTATCAGGTAATTAATAATGCGATTATACTCAATCGTATTATGCCGGCTGAAAAATAACTGTCGGCCGACTGCATTTCCGTCAATAATCATCGTGTTGCTGTAACTTTCGCAAAGTAGGAAACACATTCATACCCGTATGTTTTTATTTTTTTGTGTTCTTAATTCCTGTAGTATTATTTCCGGGTAAACCCTTAACCGGTAAGCCATTCGCGTTTTGATGTTGATAGGGTATCAGTATATCGGTATAAATAATCACATGTCCGGTATGTACATATCTGTAAACGAATTTGATTTTTGGACTCCCGGAGTTTGATTTTTGGACTCCGTTTTTTCGGAGGGGTTATCCGTTAATAAATACTCCCTCCGTTCATTTTGTTCAGCCGTCAAAAATCAGCCGTCAAAAAATCAGTCTTCAAAATCAAATACCGGAGAGTTCACGGAACGCTCATCTGTTCTGAAATACCGGTGAGTTCACGGAACGCTCATCTGTTCTGAAATACCGGAGAGTTCACGGAACGCTCATCTGTTCTGAAATACCGGTAAGTTCACGGAACGTTCATCTGTTCTGAAATACCGGTGAGCTGCCGGAACATTCAGTTGTTCTGAAATACCGGTAAGTTCACGGAACGTTCAGCTGTCAGGGATTTCCGGACAGATGCCGCAGACGGCATAAAAAATGCTTTTACCGGTGTCAAAACCCGCTGACGCTTAACTGCTGATGCAGGGTTCCGGGTGTTGTGTACCAACTCACTGCCCGGTTTCAGCCTCCATGCCGCTGAACTCTCATCCGTGAGAGTCCCTGCTGTTTATCAGTCAGGTCTGCTGTACTGACGGAGAGTTTGAGATGAGCAGTTCGGCAAAGTTCCGCGTTCTGTCCCCCGCGTAAAATACAGAGTATTTAACCTGTACTTCCCGCATGTAAAACCCGGAAAAAATATCCCGTATCTCAGGTCTGTCATTAATGGACATCAGAAAAGTGCCTTTGATGCCGTCAAATATTGTCCGCAGAGCAGAAAAGTCATCACGGCTGAAGATGTTTTTGCCGTAATAGTCTTCCGCGTCATAGTAGGGCGGGTCGCAGTAGAACAGGGTATCCGGACGGTCATTCTTACGGATGAAGGTCTGATAGTCCGTATTAAGAATATGAGTATACTGAATACGGCGGAAGCCTGTTTCAATATCGTTCTTAAGAGTCTGATAATTGATACGGCGCGTCCGTTCAGGACCGCCGCCCATACAGCGTTTGTATACCCGCCCGCCGTAGCTCCACCGCTGAAGATAATAAAACCTGACGGCGCGCTGTATATCAGTCAGCATAATGTCGGGGTCTCCTTTTTCCCACTGCTGAAAAACTGCCTGTATACCGATTGTGCTGTCCGTCTCCCGGTAAAGTGTTTCCGGATGGTTTTTGAGTACCCTGTAGAAATTAATCAGCTCCTGATTAATGTCGTTAAGAACTTCATTTTTGGACTTTGGTTTGCGGAAGAAAACATGTGCCGCACCGCAGAACGGTTCGGCATACGTTTCGTGAGGTATCTACTGAATAACAGATACAATTGTTTTTGAGAGACGGTGCTTTCCGCCTATCCACGGGAACAGCCCGTGCGGTTGATTTGTGCTCATAATTACATCCATGTAAAAAGACACGTTGGGATTATGCGGCATGTGCCGCGGGGTTTAACCGGGTTAAAAGACCCGGAAAGTTTTTTTATACCGTGATGATTATTTATTGAGCAGAGTTCCGGTTTTTTGGGTACTGTCCGCGATGGCGGATAAATCACCGGAGTCCAGTATTACGTTCACGCCTTCGCCTGCAACGGCATCAGCGGTGTTTTGGGTGTTTGTGCGGATTTCCGCAAGGACAGCCTCCTGCTGCGGACTTAATCCCGCCGGCACGGTTAAGGTGCGTTCCGGGTGCGCCCAGATTTCAGCGGGTGTTGCCCCGCCGGAGCCGCCGGTACTGACGGGTGCATTTGACAGCGCGTCTGCGGTAAACTTTCCGTCCGCACCGACTGTTGCACCGAGTTTGTCCGTGTCTGTTTTTACTGCACTGAGTGTTGCCTCTTTGGCAAGCACGGCTGAGCCTTCAACGGCTGCTTTAATTTCCTCTTTAGAAGGTATGCTTACAGAAAGCTGATTAACCTGCGTTGTAATGCCAATCTGATGTCCGTTCGCACCGTGAAACCGGTCAAGCGCATGGCTGCCGTCTGCAAACTGAACCAAAAACTCAAGAAATACACCTGCTGTTGAATTTTCAGACAGATAAATATGAGTCGGGTTGCCGTCCGGTATAATAAAACCCGTTCCCTGTGAGTTTACATAAATGTTGTATTCAAGAATTTCAGCAAGACCGGGTGCGTGTATGATTTCAGCAAACCGCCTGTATGCGGAGGTCAGACCGATATTTGCCCGCACACCTGTAGTGTTGGTAAGCGTAATCCGGTTTGTAAGCGGGTCAAAAGCAATCATCGCCATTTGTACGGGGTCGGCGGTCTGCGTCCACCTGTTCACACCGTCCAAAGTCTTATCGGGGGTGAGGTCAGTGTTCAGCGTTATACCCGTATTGCCTGTATTTACGGTAAACTGTTTCCACCCGTATCCGGGTACCCTTACCCTGATTTCATAAGAAGTGTTTTTATCCGCACCAAATTTAACTGATGTACCTGTTGCAGCTGACTGTCTTAACCATGCTGTATCACCTGTCCGGCGGTACATAACACTTGCGGGATAGGTCTCATTGAATACAAAATTATTAGGGTTAAGATTTATGACGGATACCTGCGTTTTTGTACTGTCAGCAAAATTACAGGTTATATCTCCGCTGTTTGTGACTGTTCCCGTTGTAATAAGAGTGTCAAACTTACTGCCTGCCGATATTACTGCGCCGGTGTTCACAACAATATTAAGCGTTGTGTTTAAGGTACCGCCTGATGCCGTAAATAACAGCGCACCGATGCCCTTGTATTTAATCTTTGCTTTGTCGGCTGAAGTTTTGTATGCTTTACAGGCATCATAAAGGTCATTGAGTGTGATATTCTGCAATACCTTAACAGTGTCCGTTGTGGTATCAACGGATATTTTTGTTCCTAAAAGCGCAAGGGCGTCCGCTTTGGCAAGGGTTATGTTTGCGTCCGCTTTCAGAAATCTTGTCAGTACCAGTTCGCCCGTCCCTTTGAAAGACTGACTGCTTACCGTGTCATAATCACACTCATATTTCAGAATATGAACATCATTAACATCAGTATTATTTCCATTCTTTGTCCGGTAATCTAGTATTATCGGGTTGGCGGCACCATAAAATTTGCCCAACACCGCTAATAATACTTCTCCGGTTGTGCCTGTAGTTCCGAAGAAATCCCTGTCCGTTCTAAAATCCTGATGTGCTCCCTCTAACCCAACTGTAAAACTTGAACCTATAAAATTGGTACGTGAACCATTATTATAATCTTCAACGTATACTGTACCGTCATTAACAGCAGTCCCGTTAAGATACGCATCGGCCCTGAGCTGACGGTAAAACAGCATTAAACCCCTGTGGGCCAGTTCTCCAATGTTTATTTTAATATCCGAACCCTGCTCGCAGTTAATAACACGTGCGTACTGACCCCAGAAACGGTATGCGTAATCATTTGACGGGTCATGGCTGTAATTATTTACAGGATAAAAACCTAAATCATTGGCCGCAGATGAACTGTTGCCGCTGAAATCAAGTCCGTACCTCGAACCTGAAGGCAGGATATTATTGATAATGTTGTTTTTGTCCCGCGACATCAGAGTAAACGGCATACAGTTCAGCCGCAGGTTATTAATCCGCGCATCACATGACATCATCCTTACATTCCCGCTGTTGCCGGAGGCAGATATATTAATCAGGTCGGTATTATCAATATCTATTTTAGACCCGTTAGAGAACTGATAAACCGCAGAATGCGATGTAAGAGATACATTTTTCCAGTCTATAGCAGCACCGCTCTCAACATTGACTAAAAGTGCGAGATAATGGTCCTGATACTGATTGCTGATTAAAGCAGGACTTTTCCTGTAAAACTCAACACCGTTGCGTGATGCTGTTGAATATGCCGTCCATTTTCCGCCGTTAATTACCCTGATTCTGCCGCCTGTTCCGTCAATGGGTACAGCGGCACTGTCCAAAACCAGTGTATCAGTTGCCGTATTCTGGTTCAGCGTTCCGGCTATTACAAGCTGACCGGTTCCGATGTTTACAATCCTTTTGGTAATGCCGTTAGTGAGATTTGACATCACCGTGACGCCCGTTAATCCCGCCAAACCGGCTAAATTATTATCTGTCCCGGTCTGTGTTATAACCCCGTTGCTTAATGTAAATGCCATTTACTGTACCTGCTTAGGATAATGATTAAAATGATTAAAATGATTAAAATGATTAAACAGACGCACATTCAGCGTTTCTGACACAGTCAGTTTACAGCCCGCCGGGAGCGGCATTTTTTCTGTACGCACACGAACTGACAAAATAACCGCGCTTTTAACCGGACGCAGGACAGGCACATCAGCCGCCTTCAGATAATTATTACGCATCACAACAAATCATCAGCGTCTGAAAATGATAAAAGCGGAGTACGCAACGAACATAAACAGTAAGCCTGCAACGCTCACGCCGAGTGTAATTAAATCAGATATATTAATACACATTTCATATCCCCTTCACGCAGACGCGCCACGCGCCGTTCACATCGGCTGACGGTGTGAAGCGCAGGGCGTGATAAGAGCCTTCCGGCAGAATATAAATACTGGTTTTGGGACTGCCGGACTCACTGAGCGCAAAGGCGGCGATGTTAAGCGGCACAAAGGAAAAATCCGGATGCACCTGCACGGAAACTGAAACCGTACCGGCTGTTGCCCCGCCGGTCTCTGCCGGTTCTGTGCAGACGGTGTAAAGTGTTCGGCCGTGAACCTCCGACAGAACGGCGGTCAGCGGTGCGGTGTGCGGTGCGGTGCTTTCAAAAACCTGTGAATATTTCATGCTGTGTCAGTCAGAGGGTGATGCCGGAAAACTGCGGCATTTCAGTGAGTATTTTTTCAAGAGTGATGTCATTGAGCTGCTGCGGGGTGCGCGCTTTCTTCTCATCATCCAGAAACTGCCACACGGCGCCGCGCCACTTTGTGAGTTTTGCCCCGGCGGTGTCGATTTCGCTGCGCGACCCGAGCGCGTAATTTGCCGCGTAGCCAGCCGCCGAGCGGATGTCGGTAAAACCAAACTTCTCCGCCTTATCATCAAGCACCTTCTGAACGGCCGCTGACAGGGCTCTGAGTTTGTCTTCCAAAGACGGCGGTGCTTCAGACGGCGGGGCGGCAAACGTTCCCCCGTCACGGTCATAAGCCCAGCCCGCTTTTACGTCAGACGGACACTCCGTCCAGACTTCGCCGGCACCGGTTAAAATATTTCCTGCCGCGTCATATTTTACGCCGGCAGTCTCAAACGGCGCGTCTGATACATCAAGCACCGCACCGTTTATTACGTAAGCATATTTCATTTCCACCCCGCGACTGAAATCCACGCGTCCGCGCCCCTGCCGCCGTGTCCGTCTCTGAAATTTGTACCTCCTTCCCCGCCCGCCCCGACAGTCAGATTAACGGTTGTGCTTCCGGTGCAGTCCAGTTCTATGAGATAACTCTGCGAGAAAAGGCTGACTTCGGTACCGTAGCCTCCGCTGTATTGCCTTCCGGAATTAAGCCCGGTGGCGGCTGTTCTTACTGTAAACGGGGACAGGGTCACCAGTTTTTGGGCTGATACAAAAGGATGCAGGACTGTACTTCCGTTGGAGACTCCGTTCAAAACAACACCGCCGCCGCTGTAACCGGGAAAGGAAATCAGCGTACCCACCGAGGTGACGCCGCCGGCGCCTCCTCCATTTCCCCAGTATGTAGAACTCCCCCCGTAGTACCCGGACCCGCCGCCGCCTGCGGGACGGCACTGGATGCGCAGTATTTTGTACCCGGTGAGATCAAGCTGGTAAGTGCCTGCAATGTAGTATTCGGCGATAAAAGTCATAGAGCCTGCTCCTTCTGCGGTTCTTTTTACGAGTTCGGTGTTGATAACTAACTGTCTGATCAAAGACACTGTCACGGGATTTCCCGCCCGTGTTTCTTCGTCAGTCGGGAGTGCGTACAGCCAGTTCAGCGGGTCGCCGTCAAGCGACTGTCCGGGTATTACTGCCATAGATATTAAGTGTGAGTGAGTTAAACCAAAAGATAACCCGGACTGCCGTCCGGAAGTCTGCCGTTATCATCCGTTAAAAAAGCGTTTGCCTGCTTCTGCTGCGGTGATGCCTGTTCATAAGGCGGGGTGTCATCTGCCGCGATAAAGGCATACCGGGCGTCTGCGGAATAATCCGTAATAATGCCGGTAAAGCGCGAGACCGCTTCTGAAACGTCTTTAACCGCAGTGATGCGGAGAACCGCCGTCAGCGGTTCTCCCGCCGTATCTGTGTACTGTTTTGTTTTCAGCAGGCACAGACCGCCGGGTTTAACTGTTTTTTTCAGTCCGGCGGACGCCTGAAAAACGGCGGTGCGCCTGTTTTTATCCGCGCGGCGCAGAAGCCGTGTGCAGATACCGGACATGGTCAGCTCAGATGACCCGTTGAGCCAGCGGCTTTTGAGTATGTTTGTTCCTTCGGCCTTTGGGTCGGAGGTGTCCTGAATGAGATACAGATTTTCATAACTGTCCGCGTCATCCGGGCTGTCTGTCCACTGACGCAGGTTATAATGAACGCCGGCAGCCGGCTGTACGTCAGAGGGGTCAGTGATTTTTACTTCGCCGGACGCCGCGCCGTCATCAATGATGTAGGGCAGAAAATTCAGTCTGGCGGGGGTTACCGCCTGCAGCATAATTTTTTGGCTCTCTTCGTCCCAGAACATCTGGAGCGGGCAGACAGCAAGCAGTTCGTTAATCAGCTCTGATGCTTTGACCGGTTCGGCAATGACGGCGGAGACGGGCGGGTATGACCCCCACCCCTTTTCTTTTTCAAAATCAGCGCGTGACCAGTATCCGGAGAGGTCGCCGGCGGACGCAAGAATATCACAGATTACATCAGCCGGATGCCCGCTCAGCAGGGTGCAGGGCGTAATATCGGTATCCCGGTCGTGCGCCGCGCCGGTACCGCCGCGCAGAATATGATAACATCCGGTAAAAGCAGACGCGGTTTTGCCGGTGTACCGGAAAATCTCGTCATCAATTCTGATATGCCCGGTATCCGGAAAGCCCTGCGTACTCTCTGCCGGAACAGTGACGTAAGAACTCAGGATACTGCCGTCCTGCGGGGTGTTGTGATTTCCTGCCGGCAGGTCTGCGGTGAGTTTTGTTTTGAGTTTTTCAGCCGGAATTTTTTTATCAAGGGCAGTCAGCGGGTCTTTGGCGGTTATTTTTATGCCGGTTCCTTCACGGGTAATATTTTCCGTCAGATACCCGGCAGTGATGTACTCCCACGTGCCGGAGGAATTGTCTGCGGTAATAACCCACAGCGGACGTTTTCTGTAGTATTCGTTGCGCGCTAAAAAACGCCCCCAGAAAGAGCCTGCCGCCGGGCGTGCATACGGGTCGTCATAGCCGTCATACCCGTTTCTGTCAGTAAAAGAAAGAGTCAGCCCCGCGCGCACCCCCAAATCAAACTCGGGTCTGAGCGTAACGGTGGTTTTGTCGGAAACGCTTTCAAGCAGGTTAATGACTGTTTTTCCGTCCAGAAGCGGGGGGAAGTTCCCCGGCGGCAGGTCATACCTGACAAAGTAATAATCCCGTGTGCCGGCAGTAAGCCCGGCAATATCCCGGCAGGTGCCGGGCGTATTATAACACGGTTCTCCGGAGGCGGTGCAGGGCAGCGTCCCGAAGGTGTTTGTGCAGCTGTCGGTTTCAAGTCTGACAAAAGTTATATTCATCTTTAACGGTATTAAAATGCTTATTTAACCGTGATTAAAGTCAGTTCCAGTTTATAGAAAGCCGCCGATATGCGTTTTGCGCTGACATCATCCGCATAACCGGCAACCCATTCCCTGCTGTGAGTGCCGCCGGAGAGTCCGGCGGTCTCTCCGTTCCATGAAAAATATACCGGGCCGGAGGTGTTTTTTATCACGTCAAAATTAGTATCCATCCACGCTTTGGGAATATATGCCCACGAAGGTTTAATCACCTCGGCCGCCGGTACGTGTGCGGAGGCGGCGGTAAGCCCGGCGGTGTTTTTTCCCGTAATGTTTTTTACAAAAGACAGTGCCGAGGGCGGGGTAAAATCACCGCTGACCCCAAAAGGAAAAACCACGGCGGTTCCTGAAAAAATATGGAACAGCCGGAAGGCACCGGGTGAACTGACAGACACCGAGCGGGCGTTCTCAAATTTTCTGATCCACACGCCCGGCGTCTGTATTTCTTCAGACGGAAGCGCGGAGGCGGACAGCTCCGGTGAGGTCATTAACCCGTAGGGCGACGCCTGTATCCCGCCGGTTCCGGAAAAGTACACGCACAGATTATCCGCATCCGGCACAGAAAAAGAGACACTGCGGACGTACGGTTCACAGTACGTGTGCAGGTGCATATCAAAGGCGCGGCGGTCAATACCGCCGGCGGTAATTTCATTCAGGCGGTTATTCCCGCAGATTAAAACCGGCAGTGCGTTCATGCGGCTTTTGAGATATATTTTACCGACACGCCGTTGCCGAGCTGTTCATCAATTCTTTCTGTCAGTTCCCGCACCTCGTCATCGCTGAGTCTGCCGCCGTTTCCGACAATTTCTATCCTGACGTTTTTGGAGCGGTCTTTTTCCGGGTCCGCCGGGCTGCCGGAGCCGGCAGATGAATTTCCGGACGGCGGCAGTGCCCCGCCGCCGGGTGCCGAAACCCCGCCGCCGGAATTAAACTGTGTCTGCTGAATATTGCGCACATTCAGCAGTCCGGAGGTAATCACTGCGGCCGCCGCGGCTGCACCCCACGGAGGCGGGTAAGACGCCAGTGCCTGATTGGCCGCCGCGTACGTGTTAATAACCGCTTCGGCGGTGCGCATGGTTTTTGCGAGTTCAAACTCCTGCCGGTTAGTCTGACTGAGCTGCGAGGAGATGCCGGACATGTACCCGGCAAACGCTCTGGCGTTCTGCGCGCGCTTCATCAGTGCTTCTTTTTCAAGCGCTTCTTTCGTTTTTTCTTCAAGCCTTTTATATTTTATGCCGATTTCAGCGAGGTGATTTTCCTGCTGCTCTTTTAAGAATGCCTCCTGCTCGGCCCCGAGTACGGAATTTTGCGCGGTGAGCTCCCGAAGCTCCTGATAGTGGCTGTTTATCTGCGCTTTTTCCTTTTCCTGCTGCTGACGCAGAGCTTCAAGCGCGGCGTCTTTCTGCGCGTCCGGGTTATCCGGGTCAGCCGCGGCGGCATTGTTTTTAGCCAAAAGCGTGTATTCGCTGTCAAGCGCCGCCCGCCGGGAAAGTATCGCGCTCTGCGTCTGTTCTTCTTCCGCTTTTCTTTCGGCGGCGTACCTGTCTGCAACGGCTTTTTTTGCCGCTTCGTACTCTTCGTGCAGCACCGTAAATCCGGCGTATTTTTTCTCCATGTCATCCAGTTCCCGCCTTTCTTCGGTCTCACGCAGCAGACGCCGTCTCTGTGCGCTGTCGGTATCAGCGTCCGCAGACGCTTTGGCGGCAATATATATCAGCTCAGCCCTTGCGTTTTCTGTTCGGGCGTACTCATCGTCCGCTTTCCGGGCGGCGTCTTCCTGCTGCCTGAGTTTTTTTTCCCGCTCCCCTTTTTCCTGCTCCGTGTACTTCCGGGTAATATCCGCGAGTTCCTGCCGGTGGGCGGCGTGTGCCGCTTTTTCCCGGGCGCGGTAGTCATCATCCGTTATCTGCTTGGACTCCAGCAGTTTACGCCCTTCAGTTTCAATCACCTTCACCTCCTCCCGGTAGCGTTCCTTTTCTTTGGCAATCGCCCCCCTGTAGTCAGACACTGCTTTTTCCGAGAGCAGCGCGGTCTTTCCGCGGAATTTGTCGCCTTCTGAAGTGTCGGCAATTTTTTCGGCTTTCCCGGAGGCTTTTACAGAAACCGCAGAAAGCTTTTCGGCCTGCTGCGTAAGTCTTTCCATTTCCTCCCGGTACTGTTTCAGGTAGTGATTGGCGATGAGTGCAAAGAATGACCCTGTTCTTGCTCTTGCCTCCTCTGCGTTTATCTGCGACGCCAGAAATGCCCGGCGCTGCTGAATTTCCCCGATAACGGCGTCTTTTTCTTCCTGTGTGATTTTTATGCGTTCAGCTTCAATGTCGGCAATTTTGCGGAGTGTTTTTTCCGTGAGTTCGGTGCTTTGGGTCCACGCCTGCACTTTTTTGGCGGCATGATTAAACACCTCTCCCATGAATTCATAATATAACCGATACGGGAGGTGCCGTCTGCGGCGGTGTCAAGCGCGCCGATAAACTGCCCGGCACCGGTAAGCAGGCTCTGCCATCCGCGCCCCATGGTGATCTCCGTGTTTTCAAAGCGGGCGTTTATCTCTCCGGACTGTTTTATAATCGCGTCAAAGACGTCTCTGCTCAGCAGCTCCCCGTTAATGACCATCTGCCGCAGATGCCCCGTCCCGACACCCAGCCCGTCTGCTATCGCGTAGGCGAGCGAGGGCAGGTTTTCCATCACCGAGTTGTACTCTTCGGCTCTCACCGTACCGGCAGACATCGCCTGCGCAAACTGTGTCAGTCCGTTTTTTTGGGCTTCCGCCGATGCGCCCGAGAGCGCGGCAAGCTTTTCGGTGAGCGCGGTGAGTTTCAGGATTTCGCTGTTGGTTTTTCCCAGTGCCGCCCCGCCCCCGGCCAGCCGCTGAAACACCTCCACAGAGTTCTCCAGAGCCGCCCCGCTGCGCACCGCGTTATCGGCCAGCTGCCGGTACACCGCGTCAAAATCATGCGTGGTGCGGGTTGCATCGCGCAGGCGGTTTTCAAGGGCTTTTACGCTGTCGGCGGTCATTAAAAAACCCCTGACCGTTTCAAATACGGCAAACGCCGCCAGCAAAACCCCCGCGGCTTTCTTTACGCCGTCAAAGGTTCTGCTGAGCGCATCGGTGTCTCTGTCGAGTTTTTTAATGCTTTTGCCGGCTTTTTCCGTCTCCTGTTCAAGCCGGAGCCCGTCTGCATCAAGTATCAGCTTAACGCTGTATTCTTTCATTTAAAACCCCGGTTACGGTGCGTTCAATTATGCGCAGAGCCGCAAATGATTTTTTAATTTCTTCCGGCTCAAAACCGCTTAAGATGAGTATTTTTTCAGCCGCCGTCCAGTCCGTACGCAGAATAACCCCGTGTTCTGATACGATAAACTGGTCGGCAATATAAGAAAACATAACCAGCGGACGGAAGTACACAGAAGGCACCCGGATTGTTCTGACGCGCTGCCTCTGTTCTTCCTGTTCCGCCATAAAAAAAAGCCCCAGCCGGCGCAGCTCTTCAGTGTGTTCACTGCCGCGCTCAGGCGGTGCGCAGAGCCACTCCCGCACCGCCCGGGTCAGTTTTTTTGCCCGGCTCCGTTAAAAAAGGCGCTGTACGCCTTAAACAGTCCCAGACCGAACTGCCGGTTATTCATTACCCGGCGGATGTTATCCGCACTGAGTTCAAGAATACCGCCGTCCGGCTTACTGATATTCCACGATTTGAGTACCGCCCCGAAGAACGCGGCATCGTTTGTTTTTCCCGACAGATAATCATGCCACTGCTGCACAGGCGCATAAATGACCGATACTTCCGCCTGCACGGGCTGTCCCTTAATCTTAAGGGACACAGAAAGCGGGTACGCGGTGTCATCGTTTTCCAGTTCTTCAAAAACAATATTCATAATATATAAGTGTTATTTAACCTGAATTAAAAACTCATCATCACCCTTATCCGGTAAAAAAGACAGTCCGGCGTCAAGCTGGATAATATTGTCGCTTTCACCGGTTTCAGCTGATGTCAGCTGTACTTTGGGGGCAGAAAACCCGATAATATTTCCGGCATCCTTTCCGTGCAGGAAACTCAGCGCGCCGGTTTCGCCGGAAGACAGCACGCTGTAAAAGTTTTTTACACTCAGACGGGGAAAATCCATTGAGATGCTGCCTTTCATTTCCCGTCCGGTCATTAAAATATCCTGTGTGGTGAGCGTCTGATGGTTGACCACCGAGATGCCGGCATCCGCACTCAGTTTGGAAACAACAAGCCCGGAAAGTCCGAAGAAAGAGAGTCCGGAGGTATTTCCTTTTTCACCTGCGGCCACCGGAATGCGGTACGCGGAGTAATCCGCCGCCGGCGCGGGCAGTTCTGTGACAGGAACATATTTTCCGGTAAACTTAAACTTAAATACCGGAAAGGCTTTGGCGGCATACTCAAAAGATACCGTACCGCGCGCACCGGGAATCTCGCATCTGATGTCATCCATATTAATGCGCAGCGTCACCGATTCCGGGCTGTATGATACCGGTTTGTATTCAGTCATCACTCCGGCGGTAATTATCTCGGCAAATCCGCAGGCCCGCAGCAAAACCCCCCACGCCGGCGGCGTTCCCGGAGTGCCGGAACCGGCAATTTCAACCGAGAACTCGCAGGATGCGTGTTCCCCCACAGTCACAGACGGTTTTGCGCCGTAGTGCGGATACAGTACGGACCGCACCGCTGTTTCATTAACAGACGGCGTCAGTTTTATATCCGATGCCAGAACCGGCAGACTGACGGCTGAGGGGGTGCCGTAAGCCGTCTCAATTCCGGCTGTTATTACCTTAATATTGGCTCTTTTGCTCATTTCTGCTCCGCGGAAAGTTCTGCGTCTGTCTCTGCCGGCTGTTCACTCTTCTCCGGAGGGGACTGCACCCGCACCGGTTTCCCGTTTTTGTCTCTGATATATGATCCGCCCGTCTTCGGGTATTCCCGCGGGGTCTCTGCGGCTGTATCTGCCGCCGCAACTTTTTCCGTGCTGTCTTTTTTTCCCATAAATCTCCTTTCAGTGTGTACCGATACGGTATGTTAAAATATAAACCTCCGCCCATATATCGGCGGCGGACGTGATTTTATCCGGGAGCAGAAACTGCCCGCCGGCATATTCCGGCACCATGTCAAGCCCGCTTTCCGAAGGCGTCCATGAAATCAGCCGCTCAAGCAGCGCGTTGCGCATCCGGGTAAGTTCATCCGGACGCCCCTGCGCGGTTAAAATATAAATCCCGGTCTCTTCGCGGATCATCTGCCGGTAAACGTCCATTGCCTGCCTGCTGTCTGCCGCGGCGCGTCCGGTTTTTATCAGAATATTCCCGGCTGTCCACGGTTTTGACCCCGGACCTTTGGGGCTTAAGAAATGTACCCGGTTGTGAAATTCCGGTACTGCGAGCAGTCTGTTTTTCAGTTTTTCCGGGTTATAAAATCCGTTCATAAGCCTGTGTTAAAATATCAAATATTTCTCCGGTATCTTTTCCGGAGAGTCCCAGAAACGGACGCGCCGGCATTCTGCCGGTTCCGGTCTGATGGTACAGCCCGTAATTCACGGGTGTTCCGACCCCGGCTCCGGCGTTAAGCACAAAGCCTTCAATACTCTCAAAAAGCGCTCCGCTGTCTTCCAAAATCCCGCCGGAAGAACGTTTTGCTTTGGCGGTTTGGGTTTTGTGCGAAAGTTCTTTCCATTTTGTTCCCTCCGGGTCTGTTTTTTCTGCCGCGATGCGCCGCCGGGTCTGCAGTTTAAGTGCCTGCGCAATATCGCGCCACAGCTTCGGGTCTTTTACCGCGCCCGCAGCTTTCCTGAGCGCGCCGAGAAACTCCTCTTTTCCTTCAAGTCTGATGTGTACTGAACTCATAAAACATTAAACGGGTTTACGGTTTCCTTCACCGCGTCCGCAACGGCATCATTAATATCTGTGTCGCCGTCTGCGTCAGCATCCGCCGCCTCGGTTTTTATGCTCATGCCCGGCGGCACAATCTCTTTTTTTCTGAACCGCTCCAGCATTTTCATTGCCTGCTCAAAACGCTCTTTGACCGGGTCTCCCTCCCCGCCTGAAGTTTCACTCAGCCGCCGGCGCGCAATATCACTGACCAGCGTTCTGAGTATCTCCGGCGGAGCCTCTGCGTCATACTCATAACCGGAAATATACGACCGGACAACCGCGGACGCTGAAGAGAGTTCAGACTCAATAAGCGCCGTGTTTACCTCTCCGTCAGCGGAGACAGGCAGCGTCCCCGGCGGCTGGCGCGCGGTATAATCCGCACTGCTTATCACAGCCTTTTACCCTCCGGTTTTGAGCGGGCGGGCATTTTTCCCGCCGCGTTTTTCATTCGCCCCGCCGGTATCCGCCTCACCGTCTGTCCCGCCGTCTGTCTCAAGCCACCCGTCAGACAAAACAGCGTTTACATCCGCGTCCGCCGGTATTTCGCTCCATTCGCGGGTAAACACAGCCCCGCCCCGCAGACGCCTTGCCATGTAAGCCGGCGCGGCTCTTTTTATTCTTGCTCTCATGATTTTTTATGCAAAGTAAGGGGTTACGACCAGTTCCAGACGTTTATACCAGATATTGGTGGCGCCGGCGGCATTATTAACTGCCTCCAGCAGATTTCTGGCTTTTCCTTCGTTTGCCGGTCCCACCACCATTAAATTGGGATTAACGTTAAGCGGTGTTCCGCCGTTGGCTTTGAGTTTGCGCATCTGCGCGATGCCTTTTTCCAGACTGGCTTCGCTGAGTTCATCGTTGGACCCCTGAATAAACTGCCAGAAGGAACAGCCCACTCCGAAGCGGTAATACGCTCCCCACGAATACACGTCCCGGTCAAATACAGAATCACTGTCCTCTCTGACCTTGGCGGTGAGTTCCGGTTTTGTCCGCTGCTGAAAAATAACCGGCTTTACCGCCCGGTTTGTCTGCAGAATACACCAGAATTCTCCGGAGGTGCCGGTGCCGATACGGTTGGAGACCATTTCGGCGGTACCGGTTTCATCCGCATTCGGGTACACCGGGTGGCTGTCCACGAAGTTCTGCCCGTCAAAACACGGCACGGACGCCGCATTCTTCAGCAGGGTAAACACCTGTCTGTCCTGCTCTTCAATACAGGACTCTCCCATCATGCGCACCAGCGGCGCGTAGATATTGGCGCAGTTTTTGTCGTCTTCAATACTCGTCCGGGCTACTTCCACCGTATTTTCATACTTTTTGTTGATAATCTCGTAGCCGTCGGCTTTGATGCTTCGGGGTTCACGGCTGCCGGATACCCATTCGCGCATGCCGTTGGGTACATTCAGCCAGCCGTATTTTGTTCCGTCGGCATCAGAAAGCATAACGGTGGCTGTTTTGGCAAACTGCGGACTGGGACTGCTCAGCCCTTTTGCAAACTCATTACTGAATCTGGTATTTAATCCCGCCAGCACGGCGGCGTTTATAATCGGCATATATTCTCCTGTTTGTTTGGTTTTTATTTACGGGACTTACTCAAGCCCCAGATTTTTACTGATTTTTGCTTCCAGTTCTTTCCGGGCGGTATCATCCGGCGGTACCCAGCTCTGCTGTGTGTTGAGTACCGGCACAAGTGTCGCGATAAACGCCTCCGCCTCCCCGGGTGTTTTGCCGTCTGTCAGCTTAAGCAGTGCCTCTGTGCCGGCGGGCGGAATTTTGCCGGCTTTTACCGCGTTGGCAACAATCTGCCGGGTAAGCTCTTTTTGCGCGTTCTTCCGTTCCGCTTCAAGATCTTCAATCCGCTTAACAAGCGCGGCGTCTGCCTGCATGTCAGACGCACCGGCGGTGCCGGCGTCTGTTTTGTCTTCCGGTTTCTTCCCGGCGGTATTCGTTTCCGTTTTGTCTTTTCCGGAAATTCCGGAAACTGTCCGCATCAGTTCTTCAATTTTCTTTTCCAGCCCCGCTATGCGCTCTTCGGTAATTCCGGACGCCGGCGCGGCACTTTCCGGGGTTGTTTCTGCTTCATTTTTATTACTCATATCGTTTTTCTGCTGAGTGTTAAGACCCTTAAGGGTCAGGTTTGGACGGACACACAGTGCCGCCGATGTAATTTTGTTTATTTCAAATATCCCGTCTTTTCTCTGATGACAGGAAAAAGCCGGCGAGATATAACGGTATTCCTTCGCGGCGACCGCATTTTTTCCGGACTCTGTCCATTCGGTACGCCCCCACACCGAACCGTCTTTTTCCGTGATGAGTTCTTTTATCCAGCCGGCGGCTCTGGCAGAACTGTCCCACTCCGAGCGGTGTCCGAAATCAACCGGAATGTCAATGCCCTGCCGCAGCGAATTTGCAGCCACCTCAGACGCGGACGCCATGCTGAAAACCCTGCCGTCATACCCGGTAATGATACCGCCGTCTCCCGGTACCGGGATCAGCTGTATTTTATCCGGTACCCCGTCAGGCAGAATCACGGAGTTAATCTGACACGTTTCGTTTTTCATTTTTTTTTCATTGACTTTAAACCTGCGTTAAACTACATTTAACTGCGTGTACGAGAAGTCGATAGAATCAGTCGTGCGACGGTTGGTGTTTTTACGCCCGCCAATATTGCGGGAGAGGCTGCCCCGCCGTACACATCCCGTCTTTCAGCTTTTTCTGAAGAAAGTCACCACAAAAAAGCCTTCTTCTGTTTTTTTCAGCACTGCCGCGTACTTTCTGCCGTTTTTTTCAAAATCGATCTTTGTTTTGTCTCCGGTTATCTCCGCATTTTCAGTTGCTTCAGCCAGTAAAGCATACTCAGCGTCCGTCAGTTCCGGATGAACAAACAGCTGTTTGGCAAGCGTGTCGCCGGAAAGCCACACCGCCGCATTTTCTTTAATGCCCGTTAAAAGCCTTGCCGGACGCGCATCTTTTGCGTACGGCATCAGCGCGGCAATATACCCGCCCAGCAGGCGCACCCGCTCCTCCGCAGTCAGTGCGCCGAGTTTGTCCGCAAATTCCTGCTGTCTTCTGCTGAAGGCGGAGACTTCACCCGGATTGTAATCAAAACCCGGGTCAATGCCTTCCGGAACCTTTGTTCTGCGTCCGGTGCGCTCATTTATATATTCTTTCAGTTCTTCTGCCGGCGGCTCTGTTTTAATGAGCCTTACGGAGGCATCTCTGTAGCCCGGAGCGGTCATTTTTTCATACTCCGGACGGCTGACCTGCCGTACTCTGCACTTACACCCCCAGCCGTTGGGCGGAAAATGTGTCCGCCACCACGGATGGTCAGCCGGAAGCAGTGTCCCGGCGTAGCGGACATGCATCTCCCGGTGTTCTTTTGACGGACCCAGCAGATAAAGCAGATAAGGCAGTGTATCCCTGCTCTGCTCTATGCGTTTCCACTCTCCGCCTGCGCGCGCCGTGCGCATATTGGTCTCGTATATCTGTTTTATGCGGCGCGGGGTGCCGAGTTCGGCTCTTACCGTTTTTCCCGTACGCGGATCGGTCATTTCCTTAAACCCTGTCCATCCCCGGGCTTCAAACAGCGCGGCGGCTTTTTTCTTAAACTCTGCAAACGGCATCCCGAGCCTCAGGGCTTCCCTTATCAGCGCGTGAGTGTCCGCGAGCAGGTCAGCCTGCATCATTTTGGCAACAGTAAACGCGGCGGCGTGTTCTTCTCTGAAAACATCCCGCCAGTTAAAACCCGGACGCAGTTTTTTTTCTGCAAAAAACACCTCCGCATCACTTATTACCGGAAAACCCGGTATCATGCCTCTCCTTTAGCCGCCGTCCATTCAGCCGCCTGCGGGTAAAAATCGTCCGTAAAATCAGCCTCCTGAAAGGCTTTTAATAACTGTGCGTAATCTCCGGCTCCGGCAATGCCGTCTGAAACAGTCCGCCCGGTCAGTGTCTGCCTTTTTGGGCTGTTTTTTTTCGGACGAAACGTTATAAATATTTTTTACCGCGTCTGCGGTACCCGGCAGCCCCGTTAAATGATTATTAAATGCGTTTAAATGGGTATTAAACGTACTTTTCAGAACAGCGGACCCCTCTTCCGGTTCCGGAAGACCGAATTTGTCCCGGACAACCGACTCTTCAACCCGGAGTCCCATCGGCACCAGTTTAACCAGCATATCCGCAAGAGCCGCTGTGTCCTCCGGCTCCGGCGGTTCAATTATAACCGCCGGCGGTTTTATCGCGCCGAAGTTATAGCGCACAAAAGGCCTAATAACATACCGCATGAGTGAAGCGGCAAACGCCGCGCCGTCTGCGCGCAGATAATCGTTTCTTACTCTGTCGTGTACCTCTGCCTGCGCAAGCGACCCGCCGGTATCCGCAGTCATGGTCTGTCCCAGAACCGCTTTGCTGATATTTTCGTCAATGTACCGGCAGAAAGCCGAGAAAACATCACCCGGCGCTTTCACCGGCATCACGTACTCAATTTTCATGGTGTCCGGGATAACAGCCCCCAGCGCGCGGCGCGCTGACTGTACCGCTTTTTTGAGCACCGCTTTTTCAGCTTCTCCGGCGGCGGTGTCGTATTTGCCCACCGTCATCGGCAGTCCGTAGGCTTCACAGAAAAACGCCCAATTCTGCAGCGCAGACGCCTTAAGCAGATAAAGAGCCGCGCACACCCTGCCGGTTCCGGTTAAAACCGGTGACCCCGGAAACAGCTGCGGACGGTGAATGATATACCCGCCGCCGTCCGGTATTTCACTGTACTCACCCGGCGCGGTAATAATATAGACGCGGTCATTATTGGGTTCATAATGCAGATTCCACTGCGGAATGCTGTAAGCCGCTTTGGGCATCCACCTTCCGCCGGAAGTTTCCCAGACAATCTCGCTTACCGCAATGCCGTGTGCAACCGCGTCAGACATCTGCTGCCTGAGTTCCGTAAAAAACGCAGACGCGCACAGTTCCCGCACTGCGTCAGCCGCTCTTACGGAAACTTCGTCATTGCCCGCCGCCTCCGCCCTTACCGGCAGTCCCAGAAAAGACAGTATCCGCGTCTGCAGCAGCGCGCGGTAATGCGGTTCGTTCTCGGGCAGTTCCCTGATAATGCGGTGCAGCGTCCCGGTGTCGTTTAAATGCGCACTTTCGAGAGCCTCCGCAAGTTCATTCGGGCTGATGCCGCGCGCGGCTGTTGGCGCATCATATGCAATACCCGCGAAGTCATAACTTCCCGGTGCTTTTTCGTGTGTGCGCCGCGTGAGTTTTTTGATGCTGCTGATAAAATTCATAACAGTGCGTAATCTTTTTTTCCTGTTTCGACTTCGTCATAGGCGTAAACCGTTTTCCCTTTTGCCGCCGCATTTACCGCCAGAAAAACCGCCCACGTGCGGTCAGCGTGGCTGCCCCCCGTGCGCTCCGCCCCAAATCTTACCGCGCCTGTGGGTCCGGTTGTTTTGGTTAAAGAGTGCAGGTCGTCTCTGAGTGCCTGATCTCCCTGCGCAATCCTTATTTTACGGTCTTCAAATATCTGTTTCCCGTTAAGAGCCATTGTATGCTTGTTTGCCGCGGTAAAAATCACCCCTTCGGTACGGCTGACACCGTACTTACGGGTGTAATATTCCGTTTCCGGCTCCCCCATGCCCGTCCGGTCAACACACATCCGGATAACCTTATAAGTCCTGAACAGCCGGTCAATTTCTTTGTGCTGGGCGTCAAACGACAGCCGGCGTCCGGTAATTAACTCCCGCACCCACAGTACATCTCCGCACTGCTCAAGAACCGCCGCGCAGAACAAATCGTTTCTTACGGCAATATCAACACCGATATAACACGGTCCGCCTTCGTATTTTGCAGGTCTGCCCGCATCCGGACTCTCACACGCCGAAATCAGGTCATAACTCAGCCACGCAGACGCCTCATCAAGCCACTCCAGCATAAACTCCTGCCGCCATGCGTCCTCGTCCGCAAGCCCGGCTCTCAGAAGTTCCGGGTCGCGGTCAAGCCCCTGCTTAACTGCGTCATATATATCACACTTATGCCTTGACCACACATCCCCGCCCGCAGTCATCAGTTCATAAAACTTATTGCCTTTGCCGTTGGGTGTTGACATCACACGGATTTTGCGCCCGGCGGATATTACCGGAAACAGGGCCTGCCATATCCCCCTGCTGTCGGCATGAAACGCCGCCTCATCCCAGAATACATTGGCAGAGAACCCGCGCGCCGTATCCGGTGACGCCGGCAGGGCGGTGATGCGGCTCCCGCCCGGAAAAATAATTTCAAGCTGTTTAACCCGCACGCCGGCAAAATCCTCCCAGCTCTCGGTTTCTTCAAAAGCGGTTTTAAATGCTTTCAGATGCACCTTAATCCCGTCTGTCATAACCTCCCCCGCCTGACGCTCTCCGCGCGATAAAATAACCCACCGGGTTTTTATGCCCTCCAGCTCGCACGCGACACAGTCCTTTACAATTTCAAATGCCGTGGAAAAAGACTTGCCCGTCTGTCTGGCATACATGCCTATCTTAAACCGGGAACTGTCGTTAATCCATTTCTGCTGATAGGAATAAAACACGACTGCTACTCCATTCCGTATACTTCCCGCATTATTTTCCGGTACACGTCTTTTTTATCCTCCGGCTCATCCCTCTGCATGGTTTTCAGCCGGTCAATCTGCTTTCTGCGCAGTTCCTCTGCGTGCTTTTTTATCTGTATGTCTGTTCCCGCCAAATCCTTAAGCGTTTTGGCCAGGTGCATTGCTTTTGCCGGGTCTGCGGCAAAATCTTCTCCGCTCAGCAGGGCAAGCGCTTCAAAAACACCGTTCTGTATCAGCTTGGACGCTCCCTCCGCCAGCCTGCCGCCCTCATCTCCCAGCTCATTTACCATCGCCTCCGCCAGCAGGACTGAATTTTTTATGTTCTGCACCCGCTCTTTTACTTTTACGCCCCAGCGGCTGAGCGCGGAACGGCTGATGCTGACTTCAAGCCCCGCCTCCGCCAGTTTTTCATTGAGCGCGTCTGTAAGTGCGTCATAATCGGAAAAACTTTTTTTCTGCAGCTCCGAATTAATCCACAGCTTAATATCATCCGGCAGCAGGCTGACCGAGGATACTTTCATAACTCACGGGGCGAGGCCACACCTTCACAGACAAAAATACCGTCCAGAAAATCAACCCCCCGCGCGCTGATGCGTGCGCTCCACCCGTATTTTTTATCAAGGCTCACCAGCCCCGTCTGCGCGCAGTAATCAAGCGCCTCCCGGATATTTGCGGCACACGGTTCCAGTGCGGCGTAATGCTCCAGCATGTCGCAGAGATAATTTTCCGGAAATTCAGTCACCGGAGAGAAGTTAAGCGCCTGCAGAACCGCCAGCCGCAGTTTCCTTTTCCGGTTTACGCGTTCAGGGTATTTCATGGTCTGCTTAACATTTTTTTAATCTCGGCAATATCCGATCTCAAATCATCACGCAGCCGGTGAAGTGCGTTATTGACGTCCGCTTTGGTTGCATACTCTTTTACACTGCTCAGCGCATGATGCTCCGTCCGTGTGCGCAGGTCTTCAATCGCTTTGCCGTGTTCTTTAATTTTTTCCTTAACCGGCTCCAGCCTCTCGTCTATTTTTACCGAGAGCGTTTTAGTCAGCGTAATGCCGAATACAATCAGACCGCCGAACATGCCCGCCAGATTGATTATTCCGGCAACCGTAATGTATTCGCTCACCGCTTCCCCCTCACAAAACTCCGGTCGCCGAACCAGTACCCCGCCGCCGTCCCGGTCATAAAATGCCACGTGTCCGCGTTCGGGTTTCCGCTGTAATAAAATACCGCCGACACCGACACCATAAACCATGTCAGCAGCGGGCGGGTAATACCCCGCAGCGTATCGGTACACGCCATCATTCCCTGTATCCATGCCGGCGCGCCCGGAAGCGGGGTGTACGCCGCCCTGTCCGCATTTATTGCCGCCTGCAGCCCTTCGTATGACAGCCGGGACTGCTCTTTCTGCGCTTCCGCTTCTGTTTTTTCAAGCTCCGCCTTTGTCTCTGCCTCCAGCCTTTTCATATCCGCCGCCGACTGCGCCGTTATCCGCTGAATGCCCAGCTCCGCCTCCAGTTTCATGTCTTCCCGGTCCTGCGCCCGCACCGCCAGTTCGTGCGCTCGCGTTTTGTTTTCCTTCCAGAACTCAAGCATTTTCATCGCCCCCGCACCCAAAAAAACCGAGCGCGCCGCCGGATAAACTGCTGATAATCAGGTCTGTCATTTTTTATACAATTAAAAGGTTAAAACTTTCACGCTTAACCGCTTCGTGAAGCCTGCCCAGCGCGGCAGAAGACATCAGTCCGGCGGTCTGCTTACCCAAAACACCGTGCCGCAGGCACGGAAGAATGCACCCCCACGAGTCAGACACATAATCCGGCACCTCTCCCGCCAGATTGCCCCCGTGAATCAGTATTCCGTCTCTGCCCGGTACCCGGTCAACGTGATACACATCCCGGAATTTACCCCCTGCTGATACCGGCAGGTAAAACACCCGATAAAGACCCGGCACAATGCACGACACTCCCCGCCGGTTATCCCGCCACGGCAGCTCAAGCGTCCGGCATATTTCCCGTCCGCCGCCGGTTATAATCCCGAGCGTCCCCTGACTGCCGGTTAAAAAACGCCGCAGTGTCAGCGTCATGTTTAATCTGAAGTTAAATGCGGATTAATGAATAATTAATAACATTAATTATTCACCGGACAAAAGAATGCTTACAGGCTGAACTGTTTCAGCCTGCAGCGGTTTTTCTGAAAATTAAAAAGGAACCGGGCGGATAAAACACGCAGGCTCAGTGCCTGCTCAGCAGAAGGGCGGGTACGGCGGCATTTCAGCCGCAGACGCAATACTCTTTCTTTTGATCTGTGATATTTACGGGGTCTTTAACGGGTCTTTAACGGCATTAAATGTTTTCTTTAACACCGTTTTGAAGCGGATTTTTATACGGATGGCTTCAGCGTCATAATCTGCTGCGCGCACAGGATATTCTGATAATACTTTTCCGGGCATTTTCCGGCGAAGACGGGTGCAGACAGAAAGACAAAAGCCGCGGCCGCGGTGTATTTACAGCAGTTCATTTTCCTTTCTTGTGTCTTTGAAATAAAAAACGGAAGCTTTTATTGCTTCCGGGTTCGCACCGTCTAACTTCAGACTGATAACAACCCCTTTATTCAGCCATATGCAGCCAGATTCGCCAAAATTTAGGGGGTCTGTATAATGACGGCTGCAGGCATCCGGACTGTCGGCTTCAGTGCTGAATTTACTGCCGTATTTCCCCTCCAGCAACACACGCAGATTATAATATTCATTTTGTGTTTCCTTATAGTCTTCAGACGTTCCGTACGTAGCCCCTTCAATCATAACACCAGACAGTTTGCCGTCATCATCAAATATTAAGACTGCGTGGTATTTATACCCGTCAAAATTAAGCGGGGCTGACATTCTGCATAGTTTTGCATCCGGGCAATTAATATCCGGTATCTTCTTTTTAACCTCTTTCTTTTTCATGCCGTGCCTTAACCCGTTCCAAAGTACCGGTTCTTCATGTTTTTTCTTATTTTGGGCATGAACGGGCAGAGACAGAACAAAAATTATAAAAAGCAGAGCAGTCAGTTTTTTCATAGTAATAAGTACGGTTTGGATTAATAAAATCATAAAAAAAAACAGAATTTTAATGCAGACGGATACCGGGAGGTCAACTGCTAAACATGCGGAAAAAAAGCACCGATTACTCTTCCTAATATCTTAAGGTCTCTGCCGTCTTCAAATTCAATGTAAAACGGGTCATACGCGGGATTAAAAGAAATCACTTTTAATCTGCCCGGACTGCCGGCAATCCGCTGAATGCGCTTAATCAGCAGTTCCCCGCTGTACCGGAACACGTAAACACCGCCGTCTTTAATTTGGGTGTCGGACACAAACAGCACAAACGACCCGCCCGGATACAGCGGCGTCATCGAATCACCGCTCACTCTTACCAGATCCGCAGTCATCCCGCGCGTGACTTTGATACCCAGTACGTCAAAAAACGCCGTCTTCAGCGTCATCATCTGCGGCGCGTCCGCACCGTCATAAATTTCCGCTGCGCCGGATACCGCCGCATTTCTGAAATACCGCACCCGCACCGCGTCCGGGTCTTCCGGTGCCGCGCGGTATTTTGCCGGAATATCACCCCCTTCCCCCAGAAACATCTCGCCCCGCCCCGTTAAAAGCCAGTCTGTATTTAGGTTAGGGATTTTATTGACTAGTAAATCAATCAAATCAATAGTAATCACTGTTTTCTTTTGTTCATACCTATTGATTTCAGCAGGGTCTTTACCTAAAAAAACAGCAAAATCTTTTTGATTTTTCCCTATTTTTTTTCTTAAAGTCCTTAACTGTTCTGCTCGCATTAATTAATTGATTTTTTAATCATTTTTTTTCTTGACGTTATTGATTTAGTAATCAATAATCAAATTCATATTTACGCCAAAACGCGTAAACGGCTGAAAAAGCGCAAAGCAAAAACCAAACCGGATAAAAACCGGGAACTGAATAAAAAACAGGTCTGCCGGCAAATTCTGTTCTTACCTCCGTCAGAATGTTAAGCACGGCTTAACCGCCGGCAGATTTTTATACACCCGCCCGCTTGGGCGGATTAACCGGATAAATAAAAATGAGTACAAAAAAAACAGCAGACGACATCAGACTGACCCGCGCGCAGACGGCGAACATTCTGGGGGTATCTGAAAGCACGGTGCTTAACTGGCGGAAGGCGGGACTTCTCAAATCAGTGGGAAGTCCCACAGCCCGCTTTTGGTTAAGCGATGTGGATGAATTAAAACGAAAGCTTTTTAACAAAGGCACCCGTACAGCCGTTAAAATCGCCTTACCGCGCAGGCGCGCAGAGAGTGCGGCAAACCCCTAACCCTAACCTGAAAAAAAAGATGAACCCGATAAAATGTTTTGTCCCGGCACAGTCCGGAGCCGTGTTTACCTCCTCGCACGAGGTGGCGCGTGTGTTTGACCGCAGGCACGACAACGTGCTGCGCGACATCAGAAACCTACAGATTCCGGAGGATTTCCGTGTACTCAACTTTGAGGAGAATTGTACCACAGCGGAACTCCGCCCTAATGTATGGCGTGAAACCCCGTATTACAACATCCGGAAGGACGGGATGCTGGTTTTAGTGATGGGCTACACGGAAGCCAAAGCGATGAAGATGAAGCTGGCGTACATCGCGGCGTTTAACGCGATGGAGGCGGAGCTGTCGCGGATGAAGGCACTGCCGCCGGCGGGCATTGACTGGCGGGAGATATTAAAAGCGGCGTTTCCGGGTCTGTCGGAAGAGCGCAGGAAAACGCTGGAGATGGTGCTGCCGATGCTCAAACAGCAGGGACTTTCGCAGCGCCGGGCGGCAACGGCAACCGGGCTGTATCAGGGAGTGCTTCAGGCATTTTGGAAATTTATCCCGGGTTTACCGGCTTAACAGAAACTCAAACCAAAGGAGCGTATGAAAACACAAGAGTTCAGCAAAAGAGATTACGACAGAAAAAGAGATTCAGACAGAAAAGATTACAGCGCAAAAGCACAGGCACAGTGGTTAAAGGATTACCGGAACGCGTACAGAAGGCCCGGACGGGCAAAAAAGGCGTGGGCGGCTCTGAAAAACCTGTTCCGGCACGCGTGGAAGGCACTGACAGAAACCCAACCCAAAACATACGACACCCATGACTACAGAAAATAACCCGGAAACCGCGTACTTAAAAGACCCGGCGTTTTGGGATGACCTCCGGAAATACGCGGGTGTGCTGCGAAACCACCGCATTATAACCACATGCGGAGATAATGAGTCGCTCAAAATGGCAAATTATGCGCTGACCGCGATGGAAAGGGCTTTAACCGGGATGTTCGGAAAAAAATACCCGGAAACCGCTGAACTGCTCAAAGAACTCAGAGAGGCAGAAGCAGAGGTGTTTTGCGATCTGATGAATAATAACCCCCCGCCCGCTATGGCGGATTAACCAAAACCAATAACCAACACAAAAAATGTTTAACAGCCATAAACTCAACAAAAACGGAATAGATGAAGTGAACGATTTTAAGGGACGAATGTCCTATGCTGTGAGCCGTGAATTAAAAATTATGCCGGAAGGAAAAGAAAAAGAGCAATTCCGGACAAAAATTGAAGAAGCCGTGTTTTACGGGACAAGGGCAATTGCCGGGAAAGAGGGCAATTTTACCGAAATTCAGGATTATCCGGAAGCAGAGTAACCGTACAAAAATGAGCGGAGCAGACGGGGTTAGTACCGGACGGGTTAGCCGGGGCGGGCTTATTTTTTCACCGCCTCCCGTCTGCTCTGTATTTTACGGGTGTCCGGGCCTTACAGTGGTCATAAAACCGCGCTCGGCCCTTCCCGGTACGGCGCGTCTCCGGATAAAAAGATCGGGCGGACACCTTTTAACTTTATGAACCGACAGAAAACAAAATGCCCAAAAACAAAGCACTGCCGATTATCACGCCGTACGGGCCGCAGGTACCGGATATTTACGCCCTGCGTCCGTGTGATATAGATACGCGTAAAATCCTTGACTGGATGGAAAAGACAAAGCGGTTTAACGGACACTCGCCGGTAAGCCTGCTGTACCACACGGTGCTGGTTATGCGGTACACGGCGGAACTCGGGCGGTGGTTTGTGCGGGGAAACCCTGAACATCCGTGGATAAAAACGGCGGGTGTTCACGATTTACATGAATGCTTTACGGGAGACATCCTCACGCCGGTAAAGAATACGGAGATCAAAGCCCTTGAGCGGGATGTTTTTGAACAGCTGATGATCCATTACGGGATTTCAGACGCTTTGGTGGCTCCGGAGCTGCCGGACATCGTGAAAAAAGCCGATGTGCTGGCACTGAACTACGAGGTAAGCGAGTATATGCCGTCAAAATTTTTGGGGTATTACGGCATAAAAGAAAAACAGCGCGCACCGCAGACGGACATGAACTTTGACAAAGAAACCATATTTAACCTGCTTGAAGGAGGCAGAAAATGACCAGAAGAAAAGCAGTGCCGGTGCTTGCGCCGGCAAATGACCGGGAAATGACGGAAATACTGGGGATTTACGCAGAAACAGCATCCCGGCTCAAAAAGCTGGAGGCGGAATGCGAACTGAAAATAAAAGAAATACGCGAAAAGTACGCGGATGAGACGGCGGCGCTCAAAAACACGGCGGAGGCGGCGTTTAAGCGCGTTCAGCTGTGGGCGGAGCGCAGTCCCGGACGGTTTGAAACGCGCAAATCGGCTGATACAGTGTACGGACGCATCGGCTTCCGCACCGGTACGCCCAAAATAAAACCGCGCAGAGGGTTTACGTTTGCCTCCGCGCTGGAACTGGTAAAACTGCATCTGCCGGGTTTTGTGCGGACAAGCGAAGAACTCAATAAAGAACTGCTGCTGATGAAGGCGGATGAACTGGGGGCGGACAAACTCAGTGAAGTCGGGCTTGAAGCTGTACAGGAAGAGACATTTTATATTGAACTGAAATCAGAAAAAGAACTCACCGCACCCAACAGATAATGAACACACACACACCGTCAGAAGAAAGACCGGACACAGACCGGGAAGAATACCCGCGCCCGCCTTATTATAATAAACAGGTACTGCGGGAGGCGGCCGAAGGCTTTGCAAAAATCATCCTGATCAGCCTTGCCGGCGGCATGCTGATTACCGCAGTAATTGCCGTGATTACGGCTTTGGCGGCGGGGGGCAGATGACGCGGCTTTATGCGGTAAGCGTCCGGTTTGCGGACGGCTCGGAGCAGTACATCGGCAGCGTGAAACCGGAAGAACTGACCGGTACTGCTGACCGGTATGCCGGCACCGACACAGACCTGATTATCCGCCTGTGTCTCTTCCCGCTGCCGTCCGACAGAAAAGACCCGGCAGGCAACGGGAATTAACACAGCCCGGAGGCAAATGACATCAGCCGGTCACAATAAAATAACAGCAGACGGGTATACCCGGACAGTCAGCACGCTGATAAAGGTACTGGGGGAAGCACGCGCGGAAGAACTCATGCGGAATTACGGCGGGAACCATATCACAGTCAGAAAAGTACTGCCGTCTGCGGAAGCGGAGGCTCTGACACAGGCTTTAGGCAGAAAATCCATAAACTGCCCGCATCCCCTGCAGCCGCAGCACAGAAAGCGCAACCGTGAGATCATACGGCTGTTTACAGAAGAAGGGATGACGCAGACTGAAATTGCCCGGAGTTTTTAGCTTACATTCGGTCTTATATCATAGATTGTCAATGGGCATGTCCGGGGACCGAAACTAAAACACACTGCGTCACCGCTTCAGCAGGAGCGCAGTCTTGAAGCAGTCCGTCTGTATTACAGAGAAGACCTGACAATGAAAGAGACTGCCCGCAGCCTCGGACTGTCGGTAATGACTGTGAGCAGACTTATCAGAAAGCATAACCAAAACATGCACCGCGCAGAGTCATGAAAAAGACGGCGGACGCCGGAGACCTCGTCCGGGCGTTTAATGACGTCATCCGGCGGGCGCAGGCGGCAGGAAAAATCAGCCCGGAAGAACTGAAGCGCAGACTGTCCTTTGTCCCGACTGACCGGACAAAGGATACGCAGGACATAAATCATACAGCAGAAAGAACACGGAGATAAACAATGAGCGGAGACTTACAGCATAAAGAGTTCAGCCGTGAAGAAATATCACAGGCGGCACAGGAACTCGGCTTTGAACTGCCAAATACGGCGGAAGACTGCATGAATGAGGCGGTCGGACACATCAACTCGGCGGTTGTCAGTATGGTAAAGGCGGGGCTGGTGCTGATGAAAGCCAGAGCCGAAGGACTTCACATGAATTTTAGACTCCCGATTCCCGCTCCGGATAAAGAAGATGACGAAACGGAGGTTTTTTCCGCACGTGCGGAAAAAACCCTCCCGGAAGAAAAAGATTTGGGCGGCAGACCGCCTAATGATTATTTCAGAGCCGCGCTTGAAAAATGCGGTATTCCGTTTCAGCGGGCGTATGAATGTATGCAGATGGCGGGGGGCTACCTGCGGGCGCCGGAAGACATCCGCGCCAGACTGCTGAAGACGGGAAAAAGAAAAGCCCTGATGCTGACGTCTCTTGACCCGGAGACTCTCGGACAGCTCAGCACAGAGGAGTGGGATGATTATTCCGGCATGAGCCTGCGGATGCTGCGGGTAAAACTCCGGGAGTCAGAAAAGGTCAGGACGGCACTGGCGGAGCGGCTGGCGGCCGAGCCGGCGAAGAAGGTGCCGTACGCGTCCGTACATGACAGCGGCGCAGACCTGAAGTGCAGACGGTACACAAACATGGCGCACGAGTGGGGAATAAACGCGGTTCTCACCGCCGGGCAGGCTCTTGAAGCCTCCGCCGGCTGCGCGGACCCGGAAACCCGGTACAAAAACACCGTGTATCTGGCGTCTGTTCTGATGCGGATACTTGAAGAGACGCGCACGCAGCTCAGCAGAGTGCATCAGTTCACAGACGGACGCCCCGTTGGACCGGAAGACCTGATAATTCCATTTACGGCGGCGGAAAAGAAACTGCTGCTGGAAGACGGCAGACTGATCCAAAAAGATATTGAAAACAGAAGAAACTCCGTAAAATTTGCGGCTGACTCCGAATAAAAAAAATGATACCGGCCTTAGCAGAGACTCCCAAAAAACTTCCGCCCAAACCGTACACGGCGGAACTGCCCGTAAAAACAGCCGCCCCCAAAGATATGCAGTGGGAGTGCGCCACCCAAAAAGCACGTGAGACAGCCCGCCTGCGGTCATTATTTCTGAATGAAATTGTATTTGCCGCCGAGAAGAGGCTGGGAACATTCAGCGGCGCGGTAAAAGAAATTACGGCGCGGGGGATTTTGTTTAAGGGCAAACCGGTGAAACGCTCCACGCTGCACAACTGGGCGGAGGCATACCGCCGGAACGGGATCTGCGGACTGCTGCCGCAGCACAGGGGGCGGGCGGAAAAAATATACGGATGGGAAGAGCATGCGCTGATGCTGTACAACATACCGGGCGCACCGACTTACGCGGCGGTTGCCAAAATGCTGGAGGCGGTGCACGGGTTCCGGAATGTCAGTCCGGACGCGGTGAAACACTTTATCAAAAACAAAGTTCCCGCCGGAAAAGGAGACCTTTCGCCGGAGCGCACCGGAAAGCACAGTTTTAAACTCAATCAGACGCCGTATATCCGCCGGAGTACGCAAAACATGAATGCGGGAGATTACTGGATGGCGGACGGACACCGGCTGGACATTTACCTGCTGCCGGAGGGCGGGGATAAAGTGAAGCGGTACGAACTGATTGTCTGGATGGATATTAAAAGCCGTTTTATCACCGGCTGGAAAACCGCTGAGCATGAAAGTGCAACCGCCGTACTTGAATCATTTGCCGAAGCGGTCCGCAACACAGGGCATGTCCCGCCGGGCATATACGTGGATAACGGGTGCGGGTACAAAGCCCGCATTATGACGGATGAACATACCGGTGCGTATACGCGGCTCGGCGTAAAAGATGTTATTTTTGCCCTGCCGGGCAATGCCCGCGCAAAAGGGCAGGCAGAGCGTTTTTTCAGAACACTTGAAGAACACCTGAATGTTTTTCTGACGGGCTACTGCGGATACCGCGCGTCAAAGGAAGTCTGCGCGGCGTTTATCAGACTCAACGACCCCGACAGACGCCGGAAAGGACAGCTTCCGCCCCGGAATATGGAACCGCTGACGCTTCCCCGGTGGGAGGAAATTTTTGCCCGCTGGCTTCAGGGGTACCACCGCAGACAGCACCCGGAATACAGAAACCGTACCATTGAACAGGTTTGGGCAGAGGTGCGCAGGATCGACCCGGTCATGACGCCTGCCGAGATGAAACGCCCGCAGGAAATGCGTACGGTTGTCAGAGGCAGCGTACGGCATGACGGACGGGAATATGCCGCCCGGGTGCTTGCGGATTATAACGGCAGACAGGTCAGTGTTGAGTTTGACTATGATACTGACAGCGCGGTCATTATCCGCACCGCTTCCGGTAAGTTTATCTGCCGCGCGGAACTGGTGAAAGTGAAAGACTTTATCCCGTCATCGCGCCGGGAGCAGAAAATGAAAGAGGCCCTGCAGGGAAAACTCAGACGGCTGCAGAACAAAGCCGATGATGTGCTTGCCGCATCCGGACTGACGGTTCATGCGGGCGCAGTGATAAACAATATGCCGGATGTTATCCCGGAAAACAGTGATGAAGAAGACATTAAAATAGATTTAAACGACTTTTAAACCCTGTATAACCCTATGGAACACTACACAGATTCAGACAGACAGCTGATAAAGAGAATTAAAGAACAGATGGCGGACAATGAGTATACGCAGGCAGATATTGCCCGGAAAACCGGGCTGAGTCCGGCGGCGGTTAATCAGATTCTGCATGAAAAATATCCGTCATCCCCTTCTCATTTTCTGATGCGTATTGAAGATGCGCTGAACATGTCCGCACCGAAACGGAAGGTACCGAATTTTATTGAAACATCGATGGTGAAGCTGATAACAAAAGCAGCCGTCAAAGCACGGCAGGAGGCCTGCATTTGTGTTGTCAGCGGAGCGCCGGGTACCGGAAAAACCCGCGCGGTCAAAAACCTCAACCCGCTGAAAAATCTCCCCGTTTATCTGGTGGAGGCTGACACGGTAATGACAGCGGACAGATTTCTCAGTGAAATCAGCCAAAGTATCGGTATAGAGGTATACGGACGTCCGGGTGCAAAATTCGGACGCATTATCGAAAAACTGTACGGCACACCGGCTCTTCTGGTGATAGACGAAGCGGATACACTGCGGCCAAATGTGCTTGAAACCGCGCGGCGGATAAAAGACAAAGCGGAGATCGGCATGCTTCTGATAGGAAACGACCGGCTTAACTCACTGCTGAGACCCAAAGACGGAGTCTTTGACAAACTGCGCAGCAGGATAAAGTTTTATCCTAAATACGTCTCCTCTATATCAATAGAGGATGAAATTCTGTTTACAGAAACCTACCTGCCCGGTCTGCCGGAGGACGCAGAGGG